>JANRGW010036932.1:26572-44072 GCA_024733675.1 Psilopsiagon aymara | reverse complement strand
CATTCAAACCCCAATAAAACACTTACAGCTGCTTAAAACTCAGACTGAAGAATGAAAACAACTTACATGTGCAGAGATTTTTGTGCCTTCACTACCTCTTCTTTTGAACTGTAACGGACCAAAGCATTACCATGTGGGAGGTTAAGGTGGAATGTTATCAGTGGACCGTGCTGCATGCACAGAGTACGCAGGGTTGAGCCATCGATCTAGGGGTGGAACAAAAGCAGAACATGAGGCCAGCCTGCACGGAGCTCCCACTCGAGGCAGAGCTGCCCACCCCTGAGGCGCCACACTTACCTGAGGTGTAAGGTTTTTTAGAACAAGCCAATTTGTTATTCTCCCTGAGCTGCTCTCACCCCAGCTTGAACCTGAACGAGGGAAAAGAAAGGGGTCAGAGCCCTGCCACGCTGAACACCGGGTACAGGAGCATGAGGAGCTGCACGGCAAATACAGGAGCATCCACAGATCAGAAAATCTCCCACAGTACTAATCTCTTCCAGACCGGTTTTAAGTCTGGAAGTCTTTTAAATCTAAAAGCTACTCTGGATGGTACAGGACTTAACATCTGTTACCTACTCGTTTTATTTGCTTTCCGAAGTGTTTTGATCATGTAAATACAGTCCTAAGTAGCTACACTGTTGTCAGACAATCGTAATTGCAGCAAAATGCAAATACATTTGTTTAGAGTCTTGCTGCAAGCTCAGAGCAGTTCTGAAGCCCCTCTGAAGCCTCCCTGTGCTCTCATGAGCTGATTCATTACAGTATGAGCCACCGAGAAAAATGCTTAATGGGCAACTGCATTCAGCTGCGCAGATGTCAAGCTCAGGAAGCACTCAGAGAGATGGCTCATGCTAAGGACAGAAGTAGTTGGTGCCATCCGCACTACCCCTGTGTGTGACACCCAGCCCTTCCCTCTGTTTCATGTGGTAGGAAGTCTGCCGCAATGCAGCTCAGGACACACACACCAGCTTCAGCTTTCGGCAAGACAAATGGTACAGATGTAGCTAGCAGTGACAAATTACCCAGCCAGATGCCCAGCACACTCCCTGGCTTAGTAACAAACCAGAAAGCCTTCACATGCAGAAAGATGTCCTTACCAGGGGTATATCGGGCATCAGAACTTCCCCATCCTCCACCCAGGCGAAGGGAGTTATCCCAAGTGGACAACGGTGGTTTCTGGCCTGTTAGCCCTGGAGGCGGGCGGGACGGAGCAGTGATGCTTTTAGGTGGCAAAGGGACCTTCCACAGCTCATGAGCCAGAGAGGTGTTAGTGACTGATCCAGGAGACCACGTTGATTTGGAATCACTGTTTCTGGCTACTAAAAGACAGATGAAGACAACCACAATCACAACACTGCTGGAACCACCACCCTGCTACAAACAAAAGCTGCTAAATGAGAGTAAAGTCAAAATAACTACTTTGAAAACTAATGAAATTACTGCTGAGATGAGACCTCGGGACTACTCCTTATTAACATTCAGTGTCCCCCTGAGGCACATGAAGAGGAAGAAACACCAGCTCAGAGCAATATAAGCAGACGTCACCTGAAGTGCTTTGTGCTGTACTGCTGAGGGAAACATTGTAGTTGGAGGCACGAATGGATGACCAGGCACTAGTTGAAGGCAGCGTGGTGTTCAAAGATGAGGATGACCCTACAGAAAAGGCAGAAGCCAGTCACAGCACAGTCCATCACCAATGCAAGACTTACAAGGCATGGTTTGTACTCCAGACTGAACACGTCTGCAGGCAGACAAGGAACCTCCTCCATTGCTCAGTCCCCATCCTGCACCCAAAGGCTGTGGTGACAGGTACGCTCAGCAGCACTCTGCAAGCAGAGCCTGTCGTAACTGCAGTGACTGGACTGCCAAGTTTTGCTCGCCTACTTCCGACCCCACAGCCTCTCCGTGCAAGATTACATCAGAATTGCACATTAATTAATAACAAATTGCTGATTACACATCAGCAGCGTCCACTCACTGCCCACATTCTTGGAGTATCTGCTGCATTGCATCAAGTAGCAGTGCTTGAGCCAAAGATGAGCTTTTCAGCCCTGAAATCCACAATACAGGAGATAAACAAGGAGACAAGCAAGCAGCAAACCCATCTCCAAGTAAACAGTCCCTCTCTGCGCCCGAAGGAGGAAGAGTACAGGATGGAGAACGCAGCACTGAACCTACCACTGTTCCTGTCCCTGAGGTGGTCAACTTCCCGCACAGTATTAATTGACAGATTGTTTATGACACTGCCAGGAGTGACGTAAGGGTCAGTTTCAGGGTCGATGTTTGGATAACCTTTCCATGGCTCACCAGGCCGAAACTCTAGGAATGGACAAGCAGAAGAGAAGCTTATTTTGATTTGTTCTTTTACAACAGGAAACATCTGTCTAAGCAACACATCTCCTAATGACTGAAAAGCCCAAACATTGAAGTGTTTAATTTACTTTATCTGCTCTTTTCACTTCAGTCGCTTCGTCTCTAGTTTTTCTGGTCCCATCTCACCAGGGTACCATCTCAAAGCAGGGAGACCTGCTCCTCAGAGCCCCACGTGAGGACACGTACCTGGAGGCCAGTTAACACTGCTAGAGCCGTTAGGCGATTTGGCACGGGGCCAGCCATCCCCAATGGATCCAGGGGGACTGGCTGGTGAATTACTGCTGTTCATAAAGTCATATGGAACAAACGGAGACTCTTCCAGCCTGAAACCACTTGAAATAGCACCTGGTAATAAAAAAGTAAGCATTTTTCAAAGCCAATTCTTATATTTTCTCTCTCTATGTAAGAGCATACCCTTGTAAAGCATTCATGAAATATACAGCCAGAGACTGTCCTCTGGTGATGTCAAGTTCTATAGGAAGTCATGCAGGAGTATATGATCTAAAATGAAATGCCTCTGAATAATTCAGGAGGAAAACGTAAGAATCATGAACTCATTTCATTCAAATAGGATACTTAAATTTAATAAGTAAAACATTAATTCAAGAGGGCAAGAGCTTTCCGTGAAACCTAACTGGTTAACAGGGGTAGTGAACAGAATCATGGAATATTCTGTGATGGGAGGCCTCCTGGAAGATGCAGCTAACTAAATCTGAGGGATCTTGAGCTACTGCAAAGTTCTGCAACTCCTACTCATATTCCCAGTAGGGCAAAACAGCGAATGTAGAAATCACTGGAGGCAGACAAATGAATGGAAGCAGAGCACAGCATCAACAGTCTGTACAAGTCCTGTAAGGACAAGCTGAAAAGTTATTAGGCAGCAAAGCCAGACATTCTATGGTTCTGAGGGAACAGAGGACTTTTATTAGGGATCTGATGTGATGTGGAGTTCGAATTGTCAAATTCCTGATGCCATTCAAAAACCATCACCCACAGCTAAAGCAATGCAGCACTGACTGCTGTGGGTAACAATCAGACCAGGTTCAGAGGTAGGACACCTCCACTAGACACATAAGGCAGCAAGTCATTCACAGTAGTAAAGCAGCTGACAAGCCTATAAATATCCCAACAATCTCAAGACTGAAAAGTAAGAGGAGACTGGAGACATCTTATAACTATCTTTAGACACAGAACCTGTGTGCTACACTCACATTTTAACTGGATGAGATTTCAAGCAACTGAAACAGTTTAAATGTCCTATGAATCCTGATTACTGGGATAAGACGCAATCAAGTCCTCTGCCTCCTCCAACACTGAGTACAGCATTGGTACTTGTCTACTCTTCTAAGCTCTCCCTGGTTTTAGAATGCAAACATTCACATCCACAACCAGAACCTGTAATCAAAAATGTCAAGACATGACCAGAGTTAAATCCCCATAAAGCCCCTTAAGGCCAGCAGGGTTGGGGGAAACCAAGCTAGAAAAATCTGCAGCTTTTGGTTCCAGAAGACATGCAGCATTCCAGTCCAGATCAAGGTAAAGGTAGGAGCAGCAGACACAGTTAAGGACAAGTCTGGTTGGAAAGGGCATTCTGTACATTTCTACTAAATCCCATCACAAGATCATTTCTGTAGGTAAAACCACTGAGGCAGCTCTGGGCTGCTGGAGGAGACAAGCAGCATGTTTGGCACAGACAACGCAGTACAAATTCTGACAGCTACGAGCAGCACAGCAGCTACACCTCCAGATCTAACCACAGCAAACCTGTGTGTGAGAGCCAGAAGGTGAAAACTGGCTGTGAGATGTGAAGCACGTACCATGTTTGCTGGAGTTCTGATCCAAAGATGTGTTCACAGAAATGCTGTCGACTGTAGTCCATTTCCTCAAGCGAGATTGTGGCTCTTTAATACTGCTCATATCCATGTTTACATTCAAGTTTGAGTTCATTCCTAGGAACATATACAACTTATGAAATACAGGCTGAATATTTTTCTTCTCTTAATTACCCCTGTTGTGCTAATGAACATTTAAGAGCATGTTACTACGGTCCTTTCACACTTCCAAGTCTCTGTTTTTAAGAAACATTTTTGCATTTAACAGTGAATTTACTCCAGACAGAAGCTAAGCAATGCAAAGCACCCAAAGTTCTCAGCTGATGTCTTCATGCAAAAAGGGCAGTGGAAGAAGCCATTGGGAAGTCAGAGAAGCTCAAATACCAGCCCAGCAGCAGCACAGCTGATCCCATCTGGACAGAGCAGAGGTACTGCCCTTTGGAGAGCTACAGCCAGTTAGAAAGGACACTTCCCTCACGGGGGCGTCTGCATTCACTCCTGTTCAGTAGAAGTTAAGTCCTGGTGTCTGCAGTGACAACCTCACTCCTATTCTTACCTGGGCTGTTCCAGGACCCCTCTCCACCCTCAGACACACACCAGTGCAGATTTGGTGTGGAACCACACAAGTAACACCATCCCCCTCTCCATTTACCCTCCTCACACTGAACAGTGAAACCTCAGTAAGAGAAACCAAACACAACCTGTCTTTGCCTGTTCTAAGCTGTTATCTCTATTTCAAAACATGTATCTGCCAGGAAATCAACACAATGCCAACCCAAATGAAAGCAAATACCTGTGAGCCCCAGCTGTTCTGGGCTTGGGCAACTATGCCCATGCTCTGGACTTTGGCATGCCTGCTCCCTTCCCAGGTCGGGAAGAATCCTTAATTCTCAACCATACCTGCTTATCTTTCCAGCCCTTCATATCTGTTTACTCCAGCTCTGAAAAGAAATCACTACAACATTTTAACTCAGGGCATGCCTCAAATCTCTACCAGAAACACATTAATTCAACACTGAAAACCAGTGCTTAATTTGCTGCTCCTGCGGGGATCCTCACTGCCATAGAGAAGCTTCATTTGGTTTTTCAGTTGTTTGGTTGGGATTTTTAGTGTAGGCATGAGCAGATGTGGATGCCAGAAAAGCAGCACCTCCAAAAGCTTCAGAGAAGCTGTCTCATATACTGCAGGTTCCTGCAGCGTGGCAATGATTAAGGTGACAAAGCAGCCACTTAATAGTTCACACCAATTCAACTTGAGAAATGAAACAGAAAGGAACCTCATGTAGGCAGGATGCAGGAAGTTGGGTGAGAAAGTTCAATATTGGTTTCCTTAGAACTAGCAGTGTCTCTAACAGCTGAACAAGCCTCAGAGCTATGCCTTGGCTTCTGAATGAAAGCAGTAGCTAGGTAGTGATGCCAATCATCAGCAGCAGCTACTAAGCAGCAGCTTGAACTTAAGACTGGCCATAAGCAAAACTCCAGAGTGCCACATGCAGGGCAAGAGCACGACCTGCACCAACCCCCTGCCTCCATCACATTCCACCTGTAAGCACAAAGGTTTCAGCAGAAGTCTACCAAATAAACTGCTCTATGAAGAGCAATGAGAATGCAAAGAAATCAGCCCAACAGAAATGACCAGATTAGGATAAAACAGAAGAAAAGCAAATTGGAGGAAATAAACTGGGATAAGGAACAGAGGTAAATGGTAAACAGCTGTAGTAAGCGTAAGACAGCACTACAAAGGAACCTAAAGTAAGGAGAAAATATACAAGCCTGGAATTTCTGAAGTAGAAATTGAACAGAAGCCTGGAAATGTGGGGAGAAAGAAACAGGAGATGTTTGTACACATGAACATTCAGACACTCTGCCTGAAATGAGACAACCGTTCTTTAAAAGTTAAGAGCTTAGAGCTTTCTTCCCAGGACAAAACCACCACAGGGGAAATGTACATTTTGCTCTGCCCATGCAATTCCAGATGCACTGAAATGTTTTTAAAATCCAAAGAAATGACAGCACTTCAATGGATTCTTTGCATGAATTCCACTTCTAAAAGTCCTTTAGCTTCAGGAATTCTAACTGCAAAAGGACTTTGTATCATCCTTGGAACTCAGAGGGTAAAAAGGAAAGAAAAGGAGAGAGACATTCTTGAAGAATGTACAGCATCTGCACTGAAATACAGTCACTTCAGGGAATAAGTGCACTTGTGACCTAAGTTCTTTGGTGAGCGCAGATAACTGGATAAGCCCCAAAAGAATTACCACTTCCATGAGAGCAGTAAGTGCTAACAGGATTACAGCCCCTGCTGTTTTCAGAGGAGGCAGGCAACACAAAAAGAAAGGCTGTGTGTCCTGTAAGCCTTTAACTGTATGAGGTTAGTGCGGAGAAACCCACCTATGGGGAAGCTGCTGAATGCATTTATTGGCGATGGCCCTTTCTGCAGCTCAGGAGTAGCGTGGGGTAGGACATTCTCAAGGAAGGATTTCATGGAGGGTTGATGGAGTGACTGCTGCTGAGAGGGTGGAGTTTGCTGCTTCATTAACAGGTTTGGATCAAGCTGACGGGACTGTTGCATCATCTGTTGCTGCATACTTAGAGATCGACCCTTAAAAAAAACAGAGCAGTTACATGATAAGTGGGCAAAAAGCTTTTCCACATTTAAACAAAGATCAGGAAATGCATCTCTGTGCTCGGAGCACCCATGCACAGCAGAGCCCAGCCTTAAGCTAAGCCTTTCTTTTAGAGCCTGTCAAAACTCCATTCACTCTTGCACACTTTAATGGCATTTCTAACAAGAAAGGCAGCTCAGGACAACGAAGAGGTTTTAAAGCTGGCTTGAGAAGCGAATAATAAAGGGGTTTATTACCTGCTGCTCCTGCTGTTGACGACCACCAGAAGGCATGCTTCTTTGATTCTGGGCTTTTTGCTGCTGAGCCAACAACCGCTAGGAGACAGTGTTTGGTGGTGGTGTTGGTGAGAACAGTTTAGAGCTGACGTGAAGTCTCTACTTAAGACTTTCAACCAGAACCGAGCGACCAGCTCTGGTGGCTTACCTGTAACTGGGAGATCTGAGAAAGCTGGTTTAACTGGGACAGTTGATTCAACATGGCTACCTGTTGTGGGCCAAAAAGTGGGCTCAGGCCACCGTTGTTTGGTGCATACTTCAGTAATGATACTGGAACCTGCAAAACAAAGCAGAATGAAGACTGACGGACAGTAATGTACCACCAGTTACACTGGATGTAGGCTATTACAACCTCTGTCAACAGCTGCTGAGTTTCTGAAACACTCCCCAAACCACAAGCCCTTTTGATATTTACAGATGAAACACCAGAAACACCCATGAACAAACCCCATTTTTCTGAAGCAGCATTTTGGTAGTTCACACCCAGAATGTTTTTTGTATTTCATTACCTGAGGGGATAGTAATGGAGGAGGCACTTGAGCACGTGGATTAGGCTGAGATGAATTAAGAGGTTGTGCTGGAGGCTGCTGCATGCTCCTGGGCTGTGCTGCTAAATTACCAACACCAAACATACTGGGATTGCCATTCTGCGGAAAGGAAGGCCAGTGAGTGACAGCAAACCTCTTTGCTGCTCCTCCCACCCCTATGCATTTGAATTAGAAATTCAGTATATATCAATCACATAGGTAGGATGTTATACAAAAGGCATTAAATGCCGTCAAGTAACATGCCAAGGATATGCACACAGTCTTACCTGTCTAACAGAATTCAAGTTTTGCATACCCAGCCCTGCTAGGGAGCCAAGGGCTTGGTTAGGTAGTGCATTATTTGAAGGGGGAAGCTTCATGTTTTGATTGGACATAAACTGCATGTTTTGGGACTCGTCTGCTACAATGCCATCCTGATGGGACAGACAAACCGATGCGCAACACCCAGCCAGCAAGCAAGCAGAAGGGAGAAACCATTGGCAGGAACAGAAGGGAAGAGTCACAGACAGTCCAGCACCAGCAGGAAATAGGCAGAAAACAAAAGAGATCAGGTTAGTCATTTGCACCGCAAAGGAGCTACAGAAAGTGCTTAGTATTATATATCAGTAAGTTAAAAAGAACAAACATCTCTTACGGATTAACAAGAAAGCCCCAGTCTTCCCCTCCACTAAATGCAGAAAGCTAAGGAGCACACAGGTAACTACTCTGAATGCAGAGTCAAAGCAGTTTAAAGCGCCCGCCAGCGGGACACCTACTGACCTTATCAAAGTAAGGACCGCGATCCATGGAAGACTCTTTGGAAATCTGAGGACGAGACCCAGGGCCTTTCCCAACCACACGGTTGTAATCTCCCACACTGAGGCCATGCTTATCCATCTCCATCCGCTTATCTGGCAATAACCCTGGGAAAAGGTGAGAGATGTGACTGCAGCACCGCAGGATCCTGCACTATTCCAGACACCAGCACCCAGCCTGTGCCTCGGAAGAGCTGCACTGATGCTGCTCTCAAGATAGAGACTAATGAAAGAAAACACAGTTCAGCTTTGAATTCTCTGGGCTTTGCCGAAAAGGGAAAGGGAACACTATGGATCAATGGGTATAGACAATTGAGAGCTTGGCATCAGCACGGCGGCAGCAGGTTTTGCTGGACTCCACAAAAATGTTGGTCTCACTTCTTAAAACTAAGAAAGTTTAATTGTTCAAACTGGAGTTTCCAGTTGTGAATGCCACGTGTCTGGTTTGGAAGCAAAAAGCGCTGTCTTGGCTTTGAAGTGGTATCTTTATCACATCCCAACACTCGTGTAGGATTTCAGAAGCCCTTTAATTTGATTCAGTTAAGAAAAAAACCTATTAGCTAAACCCCAATCAAACAAAAACCTTCACACATGCAGAGTCTGTGTTTATTAAAAGCAAATATGAAGTTATCTTCTCATGAATTCTAGGCAAGCTACAAGATCAAAATGTAAGCAGTGAAAAAGGGTCCATTTAATCCTTCATTGCATTCAGTGCAAGAGAATCGCTTCCCAAACTGATGTTCTAAACTCAAAATTGAAAAGGAAATAATTTAAAGATGAGGCTTCCTCTTAATATTCAAATCCAAAATTCAAAGAACAAGTTCTTTACACAATTAGACTGTGAGCCCAAAAGTGAAAATACCCAGTTTGATACTGGAGTAAGAAGAGTGCAACTCCAATAAACAGTACAGTGCTACAGATGCTTTTAAATAAGAATCCTATCATTACAATAGCACTGTATTAAGAATTCTGCTATTTTTTATTTGCTGGAGGAATCATAACAGTCACTGGATCCAAATAAAACCAGAACCGCTCCCAAGTCACTCCACACTCAGGTTTAAAAGCTTCTGAAACAACTGCTCGGTATTAATTTAGTTCTTAGAACTGAGAATGTGTTTCCAAGAAAGAACCACAATGAGGGACTGTGGGATTCGGAATGTGTCTGTGTGGAGCAAAGGATGGATCCCGAGGGCAAGCCGGACACTTACACTGCAAGAAGCAAACCCACCACACCCTGAAAACAAGCTTTCATGTCAGCTCAGCTTGATTTATGGGGAATATCACTAGAGCAACCAGGTGATTCATGTGTGTAGCATTACTCACATGCACACAGGTTTTTTCTCTACAAGGGTATTCCTCTTCTTCAGGGAAGCATATTTAACTATATATAGCTGTAGCGATATATATGATATATATAGCTTTTGAAAAGTAATTTACAGAAGGATGTAAACTAAAAGAGTGACTGGGAAGGAAAGCAATAAAAGCCAAGCTGGCTCTCCTAGCCTTACCTCCAGACATGTCCATCTTATTGCTCTGTATGGTTTCTTCTGGTGATTCTCTCTGAAGTAATAAAATGAATCATAATTATTTAGTAGCATTTTTCAAAGCTAACCCAAAGAGATTCCTATAACACTATTTATATTCAAACCTGCAAGAGGAAAAAAAGAGACAAAGCAGATGGTTTTTAAACCCTTTAGTTGGTACCTAACTGAAAACAGGTATTGCACCAAAATACATGCGTAACGTTAAGTAAACCCCCAGAGTACCGGGTGAACACCAGGGTGGTGCTCACAAAAACACTTTTCATCAACCAACTGGCGTTTTTGTAATGAAGATTCAAAGCAAATGGGGGGGGGCGACAGAGGGGAGACAAAGAGAAGAGAAAAGCACCATGAAACAAACAGCAGTCAATTGAACATGTTATACTCCCTGTGCATTACAGTCAGCACAGTAAGAAGGCAGTGGAGCCAGGTAAAGGCAAATACTTACTGAAAAAGTGAGATTTGTGAATTGCTTAATGAATGGATTGATCCATGCTTCATCTTGCTTATTTCCACCTTTCATTATTCCCTTAAAAACAGAAAGGAATTCCCGTGATGCTCAGAAGACGTTTACCACCTACTGTTAAAATGACATCATAGAACATTCTGAATGATGATTAAAGCTTAACGGCCCCTCTCAGGGCAGCTCTGTCCTGACTCAGCTTTCAGACACGCCAACAGTGCAGAAACCTCGACCCAGGCACCTCATTACCTTCGTGGGCATTTTCTTCATGTACGGTGGCCAATTTAAAGATGAGTTAGCTTCTTGTGAAGAACTGCTGTTCCACATTCCAATCTCCACATCCTCCTCTTCCTCCCAGCTGGTCTGACGACTGCCTGTCAATGGCATATCATCTCCACACCAACTATCTTGCATAGATTTAGGCCCTGGTTGTGATAAAAAAACCCAGCACTTCAGCACTTCAGTAGCAACTGACTGCCCTCAACACAGACCTTGGTCCTTACTTCAAGATCACAAGCCTTCAGAAACATAAAGCTTCTGCAGAGCTGCTGCCCCATCCCCAGACCCCTTTCTCAGAGGCGACACAGGAAGCACTCACCGGGTTTATTTGAAGCCTGTTGACCAAGAGAAGTGTTTCCCCAGCCAGAGGTGCTTGCTGCATCGCTGACGGGCTCTCCCCAGCTAGTACCAGTATCCATGGGCTTACCCCACGCGGAAGTTCCATTATCTACAGTAGTGGCTGGAGTAGAAGGCTCTCCCCAACCTTTTTAAAGCAGTACGAGTTACTGGCATGTTTTTAAACAGGATTTTAAAAGCTACCTAAAGAAACTCAAGTGTTTTGCTTTTCTAGAGCCATAACACACAATAAAAAGCGTATTAGTGCACATATACATATTACAACTTGAGCTTTTAAAAAATAATCATAAAAGTACAAATTTCAGATGTAAAACATTACATTTTGGTAATAGAAATGTCCAAGATGTTAAGTTCCTAATAGCTGCTCATTATATTTAAGCTACTCCTCTCCACACTTGGAAAGAGAGAGCACAAAATACTTCATAAGCACCACACAAGCTCATCTACAAGCATTATTCCCTGCTCCCCAAACTACAAGATCAGAAAGTCTGATCTCGAGTCCATATAAACCGTCCTCCTTCTTTCTGTCCCAATGCTTTTGGGGGGGGGCTCTTTGGTAACATCAGGTTTTAACTGTTTTAGAATCAAATGAAGAAAAATTCTTTCATTCCTCAGACACTGGGAGGTATTTCCTCTGTTTCCACATCCCAGAATTCAAGCAGAACTGAGTTACTTTAACTCCTCAAGCTATTTAAAACTAGATCTTCCAATCTGTATAAAAGTACCAACATTTACGAGCATTGCTCTTGAGTGTTTTTCCTAAAGAATGGTACTTCACTGGCACCCCCCTTCCACTTTCAGCTAAAATATTGTTATATGGAGCAAGAACAAAAGAAGTGCTTTACAGCTAGCAGAAAACGGGGCATAAAACCAAGCCTTACCAGAACCCGAACTGCTCTCCTTGCTAGACATGGCACTTGAAGACAGTAGCTGCTGATGTACCTGTGCTTGCTGGTCTGAACTGCTGCTACTGTTTGGGACATTTTTATTCCACATATTCACATTTTTGTAGTTGTACTTGCTCGGATCCCCCCAAGCAGAAGTTCCATCATCAATCTCCATTTTGCGGCGTATTGATTCAGGGGATGGCTCCTCCCAGCCCGTGGGCTCTTCCTCCTTCGCCGGTGCCGGCATCGGTCCCCCCAGCCAGCCCGAGTCGGGGGGCTTGTTCGGGGCAGAGGGTGCTCCCCAAGAGCCAACATCTTGCTTGTTCCACTCTGGAGAGTTGATTGGCTTGGATGAATCCCCCCAAACTTGAGGCTGATTGGATTTAGGAGGGTCTCCCCAGCCCTGGTTCTGATTAGGCTTTGCAGGCTCATCCCATCCTGAAGAAGTATTTGGGTTTGTATTATTACCTCCCCAAGAAACAGGATTTGATTTACCTGGCTCATTCCAACCAGATACTGATCTGTCACTGTTGCTACCTCCTGAACTGGATTTCTTAGCCTCACCCCAATGGTTACTTCTTGAGTTTTCACCCCAGCTATCACCGGCAGAAACTGCCCAACCCTGGCTGGCCTTCTGTCCATCTGCCCATCCCTGTTTGATCTTCTGTGCGTCATTCCAAGATGACTTTTCCTCTTTGCCACTTCCCCATGATTGATTGCTCTTGACCATTACTGTAGCAGCAGAATCTTCTTCCCACCCCCCTTGGCTGTTTGATCCTTTGGAGTCTCCCCACCTTGTAGCAGACTTTGGATCTCCCCACCCTGATACAGATGAGGTATCATTATTATTAGGGTTGGGTCTATCCACACACCCCCCTGAGCTGGAAGTCTGTGTCACAGAGCCCCCCCAGGCCTCTGTCCCATTGTCAGTTTTTCTTTCACCCCTCGGTGATGTTTCGGTATCCCAGGCAGTGTTCTGTTTGATTGGAGTCTGTCCCCAACCAGAGTTGGAAAGGACACGTGGATCTAAGTCAGTTCTGTTCACTATGCTTTGGAGTAGCGCGTGCTGGTCAACTTTCCTTCTCTCCCGGTTCTGTCCCTCCGCAGTGGCTCGATCTTCATGGCACCCAGAGCTCTCGGCGCTGCCCTCGCTGTCTGCTGTACCTGCTTTGGTCCACGCGCTGTTCTGCTCCGTGAGCTGAGGAGCAGCAGGACTCTGGCTGCTGAGGTCCTCCTCCTCAGCAGACTTCCATCCGTTTGTAAACTTCCTGCCATTGCCATTCATGCTTTCATTGGAATGCTGATTACTGGGCAGTTTACTCCATTCCCCATTTGAAATGTTAGTGCCAGTGTTTTGTGCAGGGTTCCCCCATCCTCTTCTATTCCCGCTGGCACTCGCACCATTCCCACTTCCCCATGGCATGTTCTGGGAGTTGACTGTCCCTGCCTCCCACACCCCTCCTCCTTTATTCCCATTGATTTGAAAGTTAGTGCTGCCAGGCCCGCTAATGCCTGGCTGCATTAGAGTTGCATTCACAGTGTCACCATTAGCTTGGCTGTTTGGGCCTGAACATTTGTCTCCAGAGTAATTAGAACCATAGGCACTCCATGTAGTACCATAAGATCCACCATTTTTCGCCTCACCATTGCTAAGATGAGAAATGGAAGTGCCATTTGAAACTGGAGAGGCCTGAATCTGAGAATGATTCATTGTGCTCACGCGCCAGGCCCCATGCCCTGTATTATTAGGCAGTTCGTTAATCTGCACTGAACCAGCAGAGTTTGGTAAACTAGAGGTCATAAAGTTAGTAGTGTTATTTGGTCCATTCATTTCAGTGTTAAGGTTTTGAGGCTGCCCACTGAATGAAACATTCCTTGTACCATTTACTTCAGAATCACAACTTTCCTGAAGGCTTCCCCAGGAACCATGGGCTGAACCACCCACCTTTGAGTTAATACTCTGACTATTAGATATCTGACCTATGGTACTGCACTGAATACTTGTGCCAGGATTACCACTCCCTACAGACCCTTTCAGGGCATGTCCATTGTTCTCCAATACAGACCAGGCACCATGGTTGCCATTTGAATTCAAAGTGCTTGGATTTAACCCTCCATTTGATGAAGAGTTTATGGTGCCCCAAGCATTCATTCTATTGTTGCTACTTTCAGATTTGCTGTCAGGAGCATCCACAGAAACTTGACATGTGCTTATTAGGGTTCCGTGGGATAAGCCCCACGGCCCATTAATACTTCCATTGCCCACATTATTGCTGTTGCTACCAACCACAAACTTATTCTGAGAACCATGTCCAATGCCATTCCGAATGCCATCGCTTTCTCCACCTGTGCTCCCTGAAGCCATTATCACGAGGTTCCTCTCTGACCCAGAGCTAGAGGCAGAGTCAGTGTCCATACATTCTGATGTCAGCTCTGGGTCACTGCCAGTGATTGATGGCCATGCTTCTTTGTCAGAGCCGTCTACAATAACTTTATCCCAGTTTGTGCTGGAGTCACTATTTGAAGAGACTGGTCCCCAGTGAGAATTTTCATAATGGGATCCTAGACCACTGTGGTTCAGATCTAAAGGGAAGAGGGAAAGTCCAAGAGCATTATTATAAATTCAGTATTATTACTTCATTAAAGCAGAAGAGGAAAATTAACACAGAAGGATGCTAAGCCAAGAATCCTTTTGCATATTCTAGTCCTGAAGATGACAGAGAAAGCCCCTGGGTAAGTAGAGCTGCTCAGAACACTACCCCACACACAACCTAGAACACTTCTCACCAGCAGGCAAAGTGGCACTCACAAGAGCATGAAGCACCACTCCTGAAGGTACAGCTCTTCTTGCCCAGAGAAACAGCTGGGGTATTTAAAGACTTGGTATTTAAAGTACTTCCTAGAAAGATGTCCATATTAAACCCTAAATACTACCTAAAAATCAAAGACATTTGGGCAGGCAGAAACCTGAACAGGATATTACACTGACGTAGCAGCACCAACTGCCGTGTGACAGAAGCCAGAGAAACACTCACCTTCCCACCCCATAAGGACATCATAGAAGGATTCTTAAGTTATTGAAGAGACTTTCTTTTATCCAACACCCCACACAAACCGCACAAGACCAGGCTGAAGTTCTGTCCTGCGGAAGCTCAGGTTAAGTGGCTGAACTGCTGCTTCTCACTTATCTAAGAACCACTGCTTCTATTTCACTAGATAAGCTGATGATGTGGGAATCAGGAAGACACAGACCCTAATTCACTTACACACTTTACACAGTAAACATAGGCACCACGGAGTATTGGGCACAAAACAAGCACCGCCAGTTGTCATCTCAGGTGTCCAGTGCTTTATGCAGAGACCTCCCCCCTGACTGCTCAATCAAAGCATCAGCAGAAGATGGAACAATGGAAGTGTGAAGCGTGTGGAACACAGTGATGAAGCTGGCAAAGGAACATGAGTACAAAAGGCCACTGGGGCTTTTTACTCTGTATTTGCCTGCACTGAGAGAATAACCACACTGGTGCATGCTCAATGGCTGTGTGTGCAGCAGCTTCTCTGCACATGAAAACATTCAGGTGGGTTTTTTTTAAGTAAATGACACTTCTTTGTAATATTCCCCTTTTTTGCCTTGACTTGGGCTATTCAAAACGTATGTACTGCTGGGAGAGCTGTTCCTTCAGTTGAACATAACCTGAGACCTGCCTGTTAATGTGTTACTAGAAAAACCACTGTGATATCTGAGCAAATCCAACAAACCTCAAAATCTTGATCGCACACTGGTGTTTAAAGAAAAGAAGTCATTTAACCTGCATTAAAAGACTGACCAAAGAGAAGAGTGGTCTGCACTCTCGTGAAGGAGAGAATCAACAGCACCAAAAGTTGTGTAATGAAACATCTGGACTGAAAAACATCATCTCAGTAACAGATCGATTTGAACAGCAACACTGAAGCATACAGCTGCAGACAGCCCAAATTCAACACAGGGAAAGACACAGGTTATGAGTGCAGAACAGCAAACAAACCTTCACTGCACACCAACGGAATGCACAAAAGAAACCCCGTGTTTAATTGGGATCTATTATCCTAATTTAGATGGGATGCACAGTTTGTAAGGAGCCAATACACAGAGGGCAGGTCATGACTGATTTCCATCCATAAAGAATGTGATCCCACTGCATGCAGAACGGCCCTGAAAGCTTTTCCTCGACACAAATGTGTGTTAGTGCTTTCTAGTAGGAACCTCTGCTCCAGAATCTCCCTGCTGGAATCTCCACACTCTGGGAACGTCTGAGATTAAGAACACAAATACTGAGTCAGCAGGAGATTATCTCTGGTGTTCTGTGTCTGGCAGATACCACAAAACCACCCTAAACATTGAGAAATCCCAGCTGACAACATACAGCCCTTGGTGCCCAGCAAACAGGAGCCCAGGCCTGGGCTTCTCCCCCAAGTATTCAGAAGTTGCAGGTGAACTTCTGCTGCTTAAATCCCAGACATAAAGAAATTACATAAACCCAAGTTTCTTAAAACCCACTTTGTGTCTTGCAAAAGCGCTCCAAACTCGGGAATGAGCAGATGCAGCTGTTGGCCTCTGCAGTGGTTTCCTAACTGAAGCAAAGGACAGGAGAGCTGCCAGGGTAAGGGCACAGTGTCCTGCTACACCCACCCCTGCTCCCAGAGAGGCACCATCCGGCAAGCTTCCTCTCTCCTCTCCCTGACACACAGGAAGAGGGAGGATGAGGAGAGGAGGTGTTAAACCTTGAGAGAAGGCTTCAAAGAAACTGGGAAGGATGAAAGCTTCAAGGAAAAAACAGAGAAGATGCAATGTGCAATGCTCTCCCAAGCCCTGCGCCTGCTGCAGCCTTACGGGTACATGCATGAACTAGAGCCACTACAGCCCCACAGCACTATCTGTGCTACAGAGCTTGTCAGACCAGCTTGGGAATACCGCGTTCAGTTTTGGACCTTGCTATACAGAAGAGTTGTGGACAGGCTGGAGAGGGTCCGCAGAAGGGCCACAAAGATGATCCAAGGACTGGGAAGCTAAGTGAGTAAAAGCTGAGCGAGCTGGGACTGTTCAGCCTGGAGAACAGAAGGCTCAGGGGAAACCTTAGCCTCATGTTTGCGTTTAAAGGGGGGCTACAAAGAAGGTGGAGACTCCCTTTTTACAAGGGGTCACATGGAAAGATATAGAGTGATGGGTGCAAGTTACTCCTGGGGAGATTCTGACCAGACCAAGGACAAGAATTTATAATGAGAACAATCAGTCGTTGGAATAATCTCCCCAGGGAAGCGTGGACTCCGCAGTGTTGGACACTGTTAAGAATCAGCTGGACAGGGTGCTGGGACATCTAGTCTAGGTCATGCTGTGCTTAGAAAGGTTGGAGCATGTTGGGGAATGGCTGTTAGAAACTGGACACAATGAGGCTGTAGGCCAGTGGATAGAAGAGACCTGGCAGTAGTGAACCAAAGGCTTTTCGGCCTGGACTGGAGGTTACTAACGGACGTGTATGTGCAGAAG
>JANRGW010036932.1:0-20868 GCA_024733675.1 Psilopsiagon aymara | reverse complement strand
CTTAGAGAAATGTTCTGGTTTTGCCCCAGAAGAACAAGAGGTGACCAGGACACACACAACACCATTGGGACTTGCCTGCTTCAGCAGCCCTAGCATCCAAAGGGAAATGTGCTAGTGCCCTCAGCTCAAGCTGCTCCAACAGGAGCAGCTACCAGCACCAGTACCCCACACAGCCCGGCAGGACTGTGCCAGCGGGCAACTGCAGCTCCAAAGTACCTTTCAGTCTTGGCAGCATGGCCCCTTCAAGGCCAGATGAAGGTCAAGCAGCTTGCAGAGGGCAGCTGTGACTGAACACACCAAACCCTGATGCTGCATTAAGGGAAAACCACAACGTCCTCCACCCAACACCTCCACCCAGCCAGTACAACAGTGGTGGCGAGCGCAGGGTGTCCGGGTGTAGGTAATGTCACAGGTAAGCGCACTTTCTTACACTTACCTGTGCTTACACCCTGGGACTTCCAACCCCTCACTCTACTGACATGTCAATGTACTTTCCAGCTTTCTCCATGAGATACCCACATAATGTGTATACATTCACTGTGGAACTCCCTGAGATAGCTCCAGACTTGATTAGGACCTCCCTCAGCACTGACCTGCCTGTGTGGTCATCACCATCTCTGCTCAGAGCTCCACAAGGGTCTGTGTTGCTGAAGGCAAACAGTTTAAGCCATGTGGCATTCCTGCTGCTAACAGCGAGGGACAGCTCGCTGGGGACAGCTTCTCTGGTGACAAACACACGGCTGGATTTACTTCAAGAATAGCTCTGCACATTGGCAGCATCTGAACACACAGAACTTGAGGCCGAAGAGCAGCATCCTCCAACCATTTCCCCGCTGTCTTCCTTCAGCAACTCCCAGCACCAGGAACACTGTTATCACATGACCGTGTTTAATTTGTTTAAAGACCATTTTCTCATTCACTTTCAGGAACAGACTCGTGTGAATACAACATGAAAAATAAATGAAAGCAAGCTCTTTAGGCTTTGTGTAAAGAATCCACTTGAACACGGACAGTGTCACTTACGACTACCGTTTCTTTTCATTTCTCCTGTAATACACAGTTAAACACAAGCACAAAGGCCTTCAGAATAAAAAGCCACCTCCGAGACAGCACCTTCAGGTGCTCCCCATCACAGCGGCTCCACAGCAGTGACCCTGCTCTGCTACTTCACAGCTGACTGGAGTGGGACAGAATTGAGGAGGGTAATGGCCAGGACACAGGTTGATTTAACGTCTGCGGGGAACAGAAGGCATTCAAACGCGTTAGGTACATGGGCAAGTTGACAGAAATCACCAGCACCGTATCAGATGCCACCAGTTTAAGGTGGTGCCTGTATTAAGAGTAGGGAACTCTGATTGCTTGCACAGTGTTTTGATGCATGTAACGCAGCGACAGATAACGATCACAGCCAGATTTCACAAGGTAGCTCTGACCAAAGCTCTTCCATTTATTCCTTTTAAAACTCCCTGTGTTAAAAATCAAAATGAGTGAAAGTGACAAAACCTTGGGGGGGGGGAGCGACATTTCAGCAACTAGCTAAGAATTTGTCACCACTTCAATGCATGAGCTCTCGTAACACATTTCTGTGGTCTGGGTACTGCAATGAGCTTTGAAATTTAAAAAAACAACAGAAACCCACCAAAATTCTTCACATACCCCAATCTGTGCCACTGCACCCCAAATCTTGCCATTCTGATCCATCAAAGTGCCTCCTGCTGTCACCCATCCACACCAACCGCTCTCTGCAGCGAGGGGTGCCGACAAAGACAACCACTGCCTGCAGCCAGGACACCCTTATCGAGCAATGGCACCACTGAGGGAACCCCCCCCCCCCCCCCCCCCCCCCCCCCCACCGCCTNNNAATGTCAGCTTATGTGGAGAGTACCCCCAGCTTGAGGGGATTTTCTGATACAACCCACAACACCCCTCAATGGGCCATGGAGGGGACCCAGTTTTCCTGCGCTCCCCCTTCGTTCCACACAACTGCTCCTTTGGATGAAGCAAAATCATTTTGATGTGACATTCCATGAGACATCCCAACCCAGCTGCCAGCAGCACTTAGCAACATTAATACTTTCATAATTGAAGCTGCTTTAAGACAAAGCATGTATTATAACAGAATCTGACCTGCAGGTAACCGAATCCCCCCCGACCATAAACACACCATGTCCTGCCCAGCCAGCCCCTGAGCTACGACACAAACAGCTCACGAAATCTGTATTTCTCATGTATTCTGGGCATTCATTTCCTTAGCAAACATGGCCATAAAGCAGCAAACTGAATGGGAATCTTCCCAGTGATAGCGGTACTAAAGAATCAACAGTTTACATTCATATGTTAATTTCAGACTGGAATTAACCCAAAGTGCGACATGGATTAATTTCAGTTTCCCATCGCTTCCCCAAGTACCCCAGACTTCAGTTTTAAGCAATGCAATTTACTCTGCCCAATGGTTTCTGCTGCACAACTTCAGCAGAATGAATAATGCATTAATATTCCAACATGGCTACGATAAATTCCAACAGCCCTTTATCCCTGCCTTAACATTTCAATCTGTCATAAACGAGTTGCTGGCTTGGTTAAAGTTTGCTCTGCCCACCCGTATGTGATGTAGAATCACCCCAGGGCAGAAAGCTCCCACTAACACCAGCACAGCTCATTTACCAACAGAAGCGAGCAGTAAAAAGGAGATCTGCATAAAGCACAAACCTGCTGCAAGCCCAGAGCAGGGGATGGAGAGGTTACAGTGAACAGAGGGATTCCAAAGAGAGACGCTTCCAACTTGTGTTGCTTTCCCACTCGGCAGACTTCACCAGAAAATGGAGGAGAAGCATGGTGTCATTTTACTGCTCCCGGAGAGCCGCTGCCAGCTCCTCCTGAGCGGGGCCACGGCTCCCTCCAGCCCCAAAAATGGCAGCCCTGCCACTAACTTTAGTGCAGATGGAAAGCAGCTCCTCGCTCACACTGCCTCGGCGGGCAGAGATCAAATCACTCCCGAAGCACACAAAGAGCAGCACCGAGCTGTCATTTAAGTGTTTCTTCTCGCTGCTGCCGGAGCTGACCTCTGAGAAATGTGCTGGGAGGCTCCCTGCCCGTGTGCCATGCCCCCGAGAGTTGTCAGTGCTGGAATGCTGAAGGGCAAGCGGAGGGAGCCTGGCGCTGGAGCTGACACACGTAAGATGTAGTGCTAGAATTTTCCTGGTGGAAAAATGGCCGCAGCTGTAAGCTGAGCGAGTGGAGCTGGAAAATATCCCACCGCTGCCAAGCCGTTAACCCCTGCGCCACCACGCCGAGGGGAGCCCGGGCTCTCCCAGCACAGTGCTCCTCACCGGGCGTCGATGCTGCTCACCTCCAGCATTGAAAAGCTAACAGGTTTTCTGACCTGGAAAAGCACAGGGAGGGAAGTGATGGAAAAAACCCCACAGAAAGCAGAGGAGCCTGTGTTGGGGCAACTGTGCTTCCCAGCGAAGAAAATGAGTACCAAGTTTCCAAGGTGGGAAATATGAGTCAAAGATTTCAGCTCCACACCCAGCTATTTTTAAAAGCACTTTCCGTTTCAGTGCTTGACTCAAAGTTGATTCTGCTCTGCAATAGCAGTGCTTTACGCCTCTGCCTTTTCAAAGCAGAGCAATCTGGGGCTGAAGACTGACAGCAGTTTTCAGCTCCAGCTCGCACTGTTTCCCCACACACAGCAGCACGGGGAGCAGCTCACCACAACACCAGCACCTACACTGCCCTTTGGCTCTCACAAACGACTTTGCTAGGGTATTATGAATGTGCATTGAAGTGTGTGCAGAGAGACATTTCAGCTCCTGAGGACATCTCCTGCTGGAGAAACACACTGTGATTGCTGAAGTGAGCACAACAAAACTCAGATGTTCTCAAACAGCATCTACTCAAGTGCTTGGCTTCTCAGCAGCTATGTGTGGCCATGGTGCAGTCTGCAGAGTCCTGATTTAGGAGGAATTCAGGACAAATGGATTGATTTGTCTGTCCTTAATAGCACTGACATTAAACACAGCAAAACTACTCTGTTGCGGTAGAAGGAATAACATGACACTTGTCAGTTCTGCAGTATTCTCCTCAAATAAGGCCCTCCAAATGATACTTATTTTTTCCCCAAATGCCTGGTACTGGAGCACTCAGAGGGCACTTGCTGAGTGTGAATGTGTTGTGCCAGCTGCTGCACAAACCAACCTTCACTTGGCAACTAAGCTATACACTGACTCCTGTGAACTGCCTCTTTTCCTTTAATACAGCCAGACATGTAAAACTAGACGGGTTGGATCATCTGAAATCCACACACATGCATTTTTAATGACAATACTACAGTATTAAAACATTCCTTGTACCAGAAACATCTGGATCAGCATCATCTTCATTACTTCCATCCCTAATCCTGAACAGGGAAATATCAGCACTACTAACTTCCTTGGAAGGCAGCCTTAGAGTTTTACACGACCACTGCTAGCTACTTCAGCTCTTAAACAGCAACTTCGACCTTAGCTAAAGGAGCTTAACCAGCTCCTTTCTGGAAGAAGGAACAGAAGTGTGAATTATTTAGAGATCCCATACTCCGCTATTTTATCTTCAGCTCATGCACAGAATGAATTATTTAAGACATTAACGTGATGGAAACTTGGAAACTAATGAAACATTCATTTGCATCCTGAACACAAGCAGGCAGAACCAATGATGCCATGAAAGCGCTTTGTGCAATGTAACCACGGATTTTGTTCCTAGAGAAACTGTTGCACAAAGTCCTCTGCCCGAACCTCCTCGTGTCTGCTCCGCTCCAGCACAGTCAGTGTGGGTGCTGTCTGTGACAGCTCCACATTCCCACTGAACTTCCTGAAATACCCTGTTAATAATAATGTAATACTAAAGTTGGAACTTAACACTTCCTCAGTACCCATCAGGCTCCAAGGAGAAAATGAACAGAAGAGTACCATAAAAAGTCCGGCTACCCTTCAGGAGAAGGCAATTTTTACCCAACCAGGTACCTCAGGGCAGGATTTGGGCCCTCCTGCTACTTTTAGCCCTGCTGGGATGCTGGGATGCCAGCGCAGCTCAAGTCCATAGGTCAAATGATCATTCAAAACAGACCTTATTATTTACACTCTGTTTCACCACTTTCTTCTCCGCTATCTTTTCAGATAAATTTTACTGCTTCAGAGTAAAACCAACTGCTCTGACAATTCTTTGTTTACATCTGGTATATTATCTTAGAAGCTTTATGGCAGGAATGTACAGGAGGAAACAAACGCTCAGCCTGTACCGCAGGTGTAATTCCATGCACTGTTTGAAAAAGAGTGCTTTAAAAACAAAGCAAAGCATATTTATTAATTACAATACTCTTCCAGCAATTGTATTAAGCATTCATACAAAGACACACACCGAATTCCCAGCTGGTTTCAGTGACCCGGGAAGGCTGGAAAGGGCAGAACCTGCACTCGGCCCCGTGAAACCCAAAGGATGGCTGCACATCTGGAACGTGGGCTCTCATCACCAGCATTGCTGCAGCTCCCACTGCCTCAAGTGATCACTACTCACAGCGAAAGCACCATCCTCCTCCTCATGGGACTCCCTGAGACACGAACCCAGGCTGTCCTCACTTCCTCCTTAGAGCCTGGGCACACACTGAAAACCTGCTGCTTCTACTCTTAACTATCTTCTTTTCCCATTTAAACAGGCACTAAAGTAAACACTGCACTTAAATAAATGAGACAAAACCACGCCTCCTGATAGCCGTAATTGCGCTGCAGCCCTCAGCGGGAGCATCAGTGCATTTTGTATGTGAGGAACCTGCCCCTCCATTCCAACCTCATGTGAACGAGGATGCTGCTTCAAAGGCACACCTCAGTAATGGCCACTTACCTCCATTTGTTTCTCTGCTCTTCTCAAGCACAGTAAGTCCTCTACCATTTTACTACCTTCATGCCAGAACAGCACATCAAACACCTTTTGATTTTCCAGCAGTAATTGCATCTCTGCTAAGCAGGGCTGCTGAGCTCCTGCTTCTACCACTGCTCCAGTGAGTAGTAAATTAAAGCCAACGTTCCCTGAAAACAGGGATGCAGCAAGCACTCCACATGAACACCTAAGCAATTACTGTCCACTTCCCAACTAACAGGTTAAGAGCTAGAGTTAAAGTGAAAAGAATCCCTTTTCCTCCTCTCTGGAGGCCAGCTGGAATGGGGATCTGCATAAACTCCACAAACATTCAGAGTAACTGTGGCATTCTCGGCCTGCCACCAAACATAGGAATTACAGCTTCCAGGTACGGTCATCGTGATCATTCTGGCAGGATGAACCCTCCCCATGCAATAGTTGGTTATGGCCAGATATATCCATTACTTGTCTATCAAAAAAGGGGAAGGCAAAAAGCAAATAAAGAACTCCAGGTATTGTGTATACCCTGGTGCTGCTCAAGTAACTGAGCATAGAAAGCAGGAAGAACAGAAGAGTCCAACCCCTGGAATACACCCTTGGTCATTACTCTTCTGTGGTCACTGTCTGAAACAGTACGAGCAAAGTTTCAAGAAGAACATCATTCAGTTTTGAGAAGGGCTTGCAGGTGTCCCGTCTGGCTCAACATATTTAACAGTGAAGGAATAATACAGAGAACAGAAACAACTGTAAAGTTACTTACCTTTGATTTTTTGTTCAATGGCCTAGAACAAGAAAAGAGAAGTGTCAGTGATGTGTGCAGCTAAAAACCCCTGCATGCATGTGTTGCTTCGTAAAGCGACATTAGCTTCTGATTCCCCTCTTTCAACATGTTTTAGTTATTTAATTATCTACTTCAGAAGTGTCTCTAACCACACCATGCCTATTATTCTTCATGCCTAGAAAGCTCTTTAAATGTTTTAGAAGACAAAATTAATTTGAAAGATAAGTACATGAAACAGACTGCATTAAACTTGCAAATGACGATGTTTTGAGCGAGTTAAAAACTGTGCCTGGAAGCAAAGAACTGCCGCCACTTTTATTGCAGAGGGAGGGACTAGACATATAAAGAGAAGGGAAATACAAAGACTTTCCAAGTCATTTTCAAGACTCAACCGGTTACACCTGTGATACTGCCAACATTAGAGATCTGTTTGACTAAAACTGCAGTTAAAAATCATAGGATAAATATGGGGAAACACGGCTGGTATGGAAGCACACCTTAACTGCAAGGGTTTAACTATAAACCCGCAACATGGAGTTCTCAAAAGCACAGCTCATAGTTCTCCCTACCTGCAACTAGAATTTTCTTAATTATCACTATTAAAATGCACTACTGCCAAAGCACAACGAGATTTAATTGGATATGGTCATTCTGGTAGCTGTATACAGCCCATTTTAATTACACTATCACATATATTCATAGGAGGCAATAAATTTGCCATAATACTTCAGCTATGATTGTCTATAATTGAAACCGTGAGGAGAAAGGAGCACATGTGAGTGCAATAGAGATTTACTGATCCACTGATCTGATCTGAGCCTTGGCCAGGTTCAGACACCAGCACTTGCAGGGCTGACTACTGAAACACTCTTAACAGCTCTCCAGTGCCACAGCCTCACTTCTCCTAAAGAAGTCAAGGGAGCATTAAACTCCCCATCTCAGCTTCTTTAGCTGACAGAGGCAAGTACACACACAGAAATTGTAGCTGTACTGTCCAGAAGTCCAAAATGTGGCCTCTTGCTCCCACGAAACCCTGAGCAGAAGAAGCTGTTCAGGTTTCTTACTTATGCCTTTTGCTAAAAAGAGCTGCAGATGGAGACCCTGCAAAGCCTCTTCTGAAGAATCCCACTTACTGCAGTGCATCAGCCACTGAGCCAAGAAACCAAACCACGGCTAACGCTTGCACCACTGTATCAAGCTCCCACCCCCTTTCAGTTTTGCCGATTTTACCCTATCATGCTGCCTCCAAACACCACTAACTGTATCCCCACCTGCCAGAAGGCAGCTCCTGTGCTTGGGGCCTCATATAACACACCACAACTCCTCACCACACTCTTTGCTCAACAGATCCTGTTCAAAACTGTATTTTGAAGGCTTGGGAAGTTGTGTGTGCACTTCCAGCTCCTGGGTGCTGGCTGTGAACCAAGTGTTCAAACCCCACTTGTGTACTGTCATAAAAAGGAGACTGGAGTACAGCAGTTGATGTCCCACAGAAGCTGCTCAGCATCAGGATGCAAGCACAGAGCATGCCAAGTCAACTGTCACAGCTCTGTGACTGCTGCTGCTGTTCTAGTACGCCTTTTAGTTCAAATTATCATTAAACTACAGAATACATAAACCCAAGCACTGGCTTTCTCTTCCACAGTACAATGACTCGATGCCCCTTCAGT
Organism: Psilopsiagon aymara; assembly: GCA_024733675.1. Taxonomy (NCBI): domain Eukaryota; kingdom Metazoa; phylum Chordata; class Aves; order Psittaciformes; family Psittacidae; genus Psilopsiagon; species Psilopsiagon aymara. The sequence continues at coordinate 12,525 of JANRGW010036932.1, read as the reverse complement.
TCTTGCCATGCCCACGTGTGCATTTAGAGCTTACCCTGGAGAGCTGGTAACCTCTTCCCTCCCCAGCTGTGACATAAGAACCAATTCATTGACCCATGAACAGCAACATGAGACAACCTAGAACTTTTCAATTACTTTTGTGCAGTTTCTGACTCCCCACAGCAGCCACAGAGATGAGTGAAAAGGTCACGTTTTAAAATACACCAGAACTTGGTCACAGTACAGTGCTTTAAAAGGCTTTGCTGGAGAGCCTGTGTTGGAGAACACAGGCCAGGATGTTCTTAAGAGACACATCCATCATTAGCCAATGGAATCGGAGGAAACTGCTAAGCAGGTTCCCTCTGCTCCCACCTGAAATGGACACGTTTACACACACATTTACAAGCTCCTCTCAAGCTCAGGGTCAATATTAAGAATAAATGGCCATGAAGAGCATCTTGACCAGAAACAGGACTCCGAAGCATTTACTCTGAAGTGTTTCTGTGATGTTGCATCACAATACACCTCTGCTGTCAATATTTTCATTTTTATCCACCTTCCTTCATACAAACTGTCTTATGACGCATGTTTCCATATGGAAGGATAAGAATATATAGTAAAGGAAGGATGGAGCTGAAAGTCACCATCTTAAAAAAGAGCTAGTTTTATTCTACTAATAAATGTATTAACATTCAGGAAGTTTTTAGACATGAAACCACTTCAACTGGCAAACACAAAAGAGAAGGCTCATCTCAGGAATTTAACCTCTGAAGAACTGGATCACAAAGCCAATAAAGATGCTCAAAGTATTGGTTACCACTAAATAACTGACAGCTCATTTCAAGCTTAGAACATTAAATTAAACAGAAAACACCTCTGGATAACCACAGCTGATCCAGCATTTACCACTGATGAACCTAAAGAAACCCAGAAGCAGGGAGTTTATCTTTCAATGTCCAACATACCTTTTTTTGAGCAGCTTCCTTCTTCTTCTTGTCTTCTTTTCTTTTTTTCCTTTCTTCCATCAACTGTTCTTCCTCTTCTTGCACAAAATCCCTGAACCACACAGTTTGTAATTAACTTTCCCAAAATGCAATCTGTACACACACTGACATTCATTTTAGAACAATTATTTCACAGTGACACAAACAAACAGGGGAATTCTACTTCTAATTGGGTAATATTTCTATAGAGAGTGTGCAAACCACAACATGAAGAGCGGCTGCAGTGTCAGGCTACGTGTAAGAGCTTCTTTCTCCAAAAGTTACAATGAAGGCTCAGCCATGAATTCCATTCAAAACGCAGCACAAATCCAGATGCAGGTTAATCCCTGCCTGCTGTTGTGCATTGCTAGGACTGAGCACACACGTCATGGCTCCTCCAGCCAGGCAATGGGTTCCCTGCAGCCACACAGACCCTTTAGTGCTGCCCCGAGTGCCTGGACACCCATCAGCTCCCTGATCCCAAACCACCTCTGCCAAGAAACACCCCCTGCGTGCACTGTATGGGTGGCACTGCTGAAATGAAGCACACATGAACCAGATGGCACATGAGCATGGGCACAGCAAAGCTGTCAACAGCAGAGCAATTCTGGAGTGCCTTAAACAAGTGACAAAACCGAAATTTGATGAAAGTGAAAACAAACCCCATGGCATTAATCTGAATTCAGTTAATACAAGGGCTTACATACTGGAACAGAAGGTTTAGCAGCAGCACTCTGCAGACTGCACTGCATAAAACCAGACTTCAGCCAAGGCAAGATGAATGGCATTACACAGGGAGCACAAAAAGCAGGGAGAACTGAAGTTGTGCAAGCACACTTCAAGCCATGGGGAATGCAGGGACTAAGATGTGACACAAATGGCAGGATAATGAAAACAAACTCTTCTTTAAGGCCATGCTTGGAGAGGCGCAGTGACTCTTGGTAAGAATGAGGACACGACTGACAGAACAGACCATGGTCACGGGCAGGCACAAAAGCATCTGGGCTAATGGTGCAAAGTGCTCATGACAACATGAATGTGCAAGTGAAGATCTGCTGGTTGTGTTGTACATGAGAATAAAACCAACTGCTCACGGAAAGGACGATCCTGAAGTTTAGGAAGTAACAATAAAGCTGGGTATAAACACCAAACAGTGGTGGCAGATAGCTTTTCTTAGAGCACAATAACAGGGAGAGAGAACATACAGTTACTGAAGTGTTTGAGACTTGGAGAACAAAGCCTTTCTGTAGACTAGAAAGCCTACCTGCAAGACAACTCTGCCCTTCCAGGGTTAGGAGTGTTTCTGAGTTCAAAGCTTGGAAGCTGTTGCCCCATCAGCACTGACCATACAGGTGAGGAGATTTAAAGAACAGGTTGAAGATGCTTTGCAACCCTCTTTCTGCAGCGTACATCCAGGGTATAACACACATCCTTCCCATGTCCTGAATCTCAACACGAGCTCCACTGCACATCCACCCTTTCACTGGGCAAACTGCACCTTCAGACTGATCCTAATTTCTGTGATATGAGTGGGATAAGGAACAAACTCCGTATGTGTTGAGTAAGTAAAGGAAGAAGACACCAAGTTTACTCTTTGGATAACCTTCAAAGATCAGCACAAGTCCTCTCTTTAAAGGAACATTTCACATGCAGCTGGTGTTCTCCCAATCTGTACACACTATCCCATCACCTGCAGCTCAAGTAACAGGAGGTGCTCGGATTCAAAGCTGCTGTAGAGATCTCAGGGCAGCAAAACTGATTAGAGACATGGAGGTGATTTACTGTGGCAAAAGAAAAGGCCAAGAAACAACTGCTGGAAGCGAATGAACACCCCTGTTTGTGACAAGAGGTCCTGTCTGGTGTCTATCTCCAGAATTCAGCTTTGCACACGAAGAGCACGCCTTTTATCTTTGCTAAGATGTATCTAGATGTCAGAAGCAAAGCAAACTGAATACAGTAAAAACCAAGACTGCAAATATTGGGACTTTCATTACTTATTTAGCTATATCAGTAATTGGTGAGTTCTACTTTCAGGACAGCTCAAGCCCCCTTTAAAATGAGTGCAAGTGCAGGCATCACTTTGGTTTGGTTTTGTCCACGTGTGCCTCCCAGGTGCCTGGTTCCACTGGGACAAATCCATGCAACTGCCTCCCTTTCTAATTAGACACAAGCTTCCTTCAGCACGTGCCTCCCTCTGCAGTGGTGTCAGTGTAAGCGATACTCGACAGCAGCTCAGCAGGTCTTCTCCTTACAGCAGCTCAGCACACTTTGCACTCCGTAACACTGCCATGCTCCGGGAAGAGAATGCACCACCCTCCTCCTGCCCACCTGAGCTCTACCTTTAAACCCTGAGCCTGTTCTTTTGCCCATTGTGTGATTCTTCGGCATGAAAAGTGGTTCCCCTCCTGCTCAGGTCAATGCGGTAATAACGATACTTGTATTTGAATGTCAAGTTGTGGCCACTTGGCTATTATTAACAGTGGTTTCAAACAAGAAGCGCTGTGGCAGTATTTTCACATGACATTCACTGTGGAAGAAAAGAGCCAGCGACATGTAAATTATTTATAGGGCACAGAAACTTCTGAGACTGTTAATGTGAGCACACCAGGAAAAAAAAAACAGGACTGCATTTTGGGTAAGCAACTGAAGCAGTTTTCTCCAATCTATTTTTATTACTGCCAGACAACAGCTATGCTTTATCTGGATGGCAAAAATCAATTTGACTGGGGAGGAGGAAAGTTTTGTATTCCCAGACCAAGTATTTCTTAATTAGAGATCTCTTCTCTGACTTCTCCCTGTAAACAGTCTTTGGCACATGGTTATGTGTGTCTGTAGAGCAACTCACACAAACAAGAATCAGTTTTCACCCCCACCTGTTGAGATCTTTGCTCTCACTGCAAATCCGATTTCATCCTCTACTTGTTTCTCTTCCCAGTGCTCCCCTCTGTTGGAATAACACTGATCTCTTGTACATCCAGCACCCTTTTTCTCCTCTCCCACTCTCAGGGTGACTTATAAGTGCCCATCAGCCCATGCTGTGTGCCATCAGATGCAGCCTGGCACCGCAGACATTTACCAGAGGAAGAGCTGCAGCGCACTCTGACCACAAGCAAACACCACCCTACTCCTTCACCCTGTGTACCCAAACCAGCAGACCACGGCTCCCAAGAGCTTCCACACACCAAATGCTGTCTTTTAAGATTCTCTAATCCCAGAGAGCAAGCATTAGTTAGCTCTTTTTTAAAGGAATTGCTTCTGATGTTTTTAGGTTTGCAAAAAAAAACCCTAAAAATGTTATTTCTGAGCCCCCTCTATTTCAGTTGCACTGAAAGTCACAAACCATCCCATATACTGTGGCTGGTTCACATGTGATCACAGTTTTATCATCTGGCTGCAGCCAGTCTCACTGGAAATGCAGCATTTGCAATTAGGGCTCAGAAATTATTTCTTGGGCAACTAAGAGGTTACTCACGGACCCACAGAACACAGTCACAGTCGGCCAGTTTCATTCAAAGCAACCCCTTGGATGCTTTACAAAGCTGAGGTAATGATTAACCTGCAGTGACATGCATGCCCTGTAAAGGTGATGGATGCAGAAGCCAGCTTTGTCCCTCCGGCCACCTCCCCATGACAACCTCATTTCCAAGGGGAGGGAGCATGCCCTGATCCAGAGTCATTGTTGTGCAGCATCAGCCTGTTCTGGCCACGCTCCTTCCTGGGATCCCGCATCCCCACGTCTCTCCAGCACTGGCTCTGCACGTCTGATGGGAGGCAGTGTCCAAGGCCAGGCTGGATGGGACTTGGAGCAAGCTGCTCTAGTGGAAGGCGTCCCTGCCTGTGACAGGGGTTGGAATTGGATGAGCTTTAAGGTCCCTTCAATCCAAACCATTCTATGAGTCTATGAGGTGTACCAATGCTGCCGGGTGGTACGCTGCTTAGGCTTGTGAATGGGAACAAAACTTACAGGGGTCCTGTAGAACACCTGAGAAGATTTTGAGGAGAGAAGAAAGCCACTGGTGCTTTGCTTTGTGTGACAACTTTCCGTGTGTCACGTCCAAAACGAACGCGAACTGAATACATGAACTGAAAACCCAGGCCGTGTTTAGAAGCAAGCTGTAGCACTTCCAAGAGCAAGCAGAATGCAAAGTAGCATTTCACAGGAAAAAAAAGTAACTCATCAATCCTGCTGCAGCCACATCAACAAGATTAGGTTTTATTTTTGGAATACAGATGCTAACACTAACATACCAAGGTCTCTGGAATATTCCACCACAGCATCAGCTTTTTGTTCCCACACAGGAGCCATAAAACTCCTAAATGATGACACTGTGATCATTCTGTTTTCATGTATTGAAGAAAAACAGCTTTCAGATTACAAAGCCATGTCAGAACACATTGAAAACCTCTGTGATGAGTATCAGGACCTTAGCAACGCTTGAAAAAAACATTACCCACCTACAGCCCACGACAAGTTTTTAAGAGAATTAGATTATCATTGTAATGTTAATTCTCAGGGACTGGAAAACAGAACCAACCCACTGTACAGCTGAATAACAACAACAGTAACAGCCTTACTGCCCCTGCTCCTCACAGGAAACAGAATCTCTCCAGGAAGGCAGCCCTATTCCCACCACCCTCCTACACAACCGTAAACCTGAGATACAAATCCAGATTCACCTATTAAGTCATCACATCTGAAGCAGAGCTCCTGCATCGCCATCTCTGACAGCTGAAGGCACACACTCCCTTTATTCTTGCTAACACATTAACACAGGCCCTCAACAGACAGCAAATGATGGTATTTATGCCTCAGATTCCAGCACCCATTAGAACACACCACAAACAAGCTACATTTTTAATGCTACTCCTTGAGAAACACAAGTGCTACGCAGTGTTTCCCATTTATCATGTGAGGCTCTAATAGCCACCTTTCCCCGCTGTATTATGCTTTGTGTACAAACTATCAGCAGCTTCGTGTTATTTTATAGCATGTAACAGGAAACACTGCAGGAATCTGGTCTCACAATAACAAGACAAAGACACAAAACAAGCGAGTTCCTTTGCTGGGCTTTGCCCTACATACGGGTAGGTTTAATCCATCCCCCTGTGCCAGAGGTGTCTGTCACAGCACCCTCAGTCCATCAGCTGCCCAAATGAAAAGCAACAACCGAGAACTGAATTTGGATTTATAACATGAAGATATAATCAGACCTCTGTTATCCCCCCATCAGTCACCCAACTTTCACTAAAGTACATGAACAGGGAGCTTCGTTTTCCTCCTGCATAGCTGGATTGGCTTGCTCAAGGTGAAATGGTCTTAGCAGAAATGCAAACCCTATTTTTCATTTGAGATCAACTGAAAATTAAATACCCCATCATAAGAAATGCACATCTGAGGCTGGAGCAGAGGCCTGGGCTTTGAACAGCTTAACTTGAAAAGGGTTTTATGTTCCAGTGACATGGAATGAAAATGGATCTTGATCTCAGGAGAGGCTGCACATCCATGGCTCTGAGAGGATACAAGCAGAACCTGCCAGAATCTGCGTAACTTCAAACAGAGGGAGCATCAGATAAATATTTACTGTTATTTACTGAAAACCACCTTTTCTCCAGGTGTGCACCTCAGCACAATTCTTGTTTGTGTACGTGGAGAAAACCAACAAGGTACCAAAACACCTTCCTCAACGAACCCATTCAAGTAAGTACTTTTTCATCTTTGAGAACAGTATCACTCTGGCAGGGCAGAAATGCCTCCTGATTCTGGTGATCTTTGACAGCAAGTCTTCCCCTTCATCACCATCACCATAAGAGCAGCCACATTCTGCCTTCCACAGCCAGGACTCCTCCAGCTCTCCTCACTCCTCCCGTGTCTCAAGTATTTATGATGCTAGTTTTATGCACAGCATGCTTTGTTATTTGGCTTGTGTACTGGAAAAAAGCTGTAACCTCAATGTGTAAACATTTCAGATAACATTTATAGCAAATCATATTTCACTTATTAAGTCTTGGAAAAAAGTTCTGTGCATCTTCTATTTCAAAAGCTCCAGCTTGGCATTGTAAAAATACCTGGGCCGAACTAGACATTTAACCTCTATTCGTATGTTAGGGAGGAGGAGAATCCAGGATACCCCTATTTTCCTTGAAGACATGCTGAAGATGTGATAATTACTGTCTGTGCAGCATGTTATCTTTGGTTATAATATACATGTTATGCCACAATAAAATTACAATTCAAGTCAGCTCACTGAGGAAATTACAGTTATGAGCAGGATTCTGAGACAAACTAAGCCCTAAGACACAGCACTGCATTATTACATCCCCAACTGAAAGCGCGTGAGCTGCACACAGCAAACTCCAGCACCAAAATAAACCAGGCTGCCATCCACTGTGAACACATTACCTGGTGTTCCCCAAACCAGAACCACCCACACAACAGCACTGTGCTTTCTGGATCCCACAAGCTGGCACTAACTGCTAGCTCTGCCCTTCACAAACGCTGCTCAAGCTGCCGGCAGCGTTCCAGATGCACACACAGAGCATTTTCTGGCCAGACACCCTCAAACCCTCTCCACACCCACACCACCCCAAAAGATGATGCTAGCATGGTTTAAAGACGCTGCTCCCATCCCAGCAAGTGCTTTTAGAAGCCTTGAGGCTGTGAAGGGGTTCTCCCAAGGGTGCCCTCTGAAGCACCCTGAAGGCTGCAGGTGCGCTGGGGTCTGGTGTCACTGAGCTGTCCCTGCACGCAGAGCAGACAAGGGACCACTGGTCATGGGTCTCATAGGGGAACTGCTTTGCCATGGGCAAAGAGCAGTGAAACCAGGAGCCAGCCTCTCAGCAGCCCTTGTGCTAACTGAACCTGAAAAGATAACTACCAGGTTTTACCCTCTGCCCAGATACTAGATGGGAGTAAATGCAAAAGAATTAGAAGTGATTACACACTGGAGCTTTTGAAAGCACTCTAAAAGCTTCTAGTGACAAATATAAAACAGGAATTTTGGAGGAAACAAATTCTTTCCCCCATTTGCTGCTCTTTTCGTTACACATGAACTTGCCCTTCTACAGGTGCAACACTGCCTGATAGCTACATTTAAGTGTCTGGCATTGAACGAAGCGTCACAATTCTGCCAAGACAGTAAAGATGGATGGATGGATGCACACACGCTATTAGCTACTCAACCTGTGTGTGACATTCCACACTGACTGTCAAACATCGCTGAGGCTTTATGTTTTGACTGTATTTCTGTATTCTGACCTACAAGTTCCCTAATCTTTATTTTTTAAATTCTGTAATTACACACATGCCAATAAAAATGATTTATTTCTGTTTGTTCAACCCCCAACACCTTTTCTGCTAAACCATCATTATGCAAGAATTAACTGCAAAACGTGGATTTTGATTAAAAATGGAACCTCCAATTCCTTTGCCAATGCTTCCCACAAAACAGCAAACAGAGCGCTCTCCAAGTTGATGGAATAGAAACCAGTGCTTTGAAGTTAATAAAGAAACAAAACCAACAAACCCCACCAGCGCCTTAAATGGAAAGGCTCTGGCAACCAAAACCGTTCAGCGTTTAACACAGGAGCAAAGGAAGCCTCAGGCACCAGTAACAAAACAAAACCACTTTACACAAGTGTCTGCGTTGTTCTTTCCAGCTATTAACATACAGAAGAGGTGCTGCCAAGCTAAAAATTGAAACAATTACTCCAGTGAATAATTAATTCGTGTTTGTCAGCTACTTTCTGTTCTGCTTTTAGTACCTCAGTCTCTAAGTTATCACCCTAAAAGTGATCGAACTCTAACTACATCTCCCTCTACCAATTGCTTGAAGACACTCACCTCTCCCACTCTGCTAATACAGGAGCTGCTCACCAGAACTAACTCCAAACTACAAGCACTGGAAATACACCATAGCTCTGGAGTAGGATTTGTGTTACCGTTTCACCCTGAAGTTTTATCAAAGATGATCACTGCCACATATGCATATCAAAGACAAATCTCCCTCCCAAGAAGTTTATTATCTAAATACACAAGGCACCAGTAGCAGCAACAAGCAATCCCTATCTTCACTTAACAAATGGGGAACCGAAGGAGACAGGTTGAACTGCTTCTCCATAATCACATTGGGTATCTGTAACAGATGCACAAACCCAAAGGACTGCTCAAGTCCAGGATCTTAACCATATGACCACCCCATACTCCAGACTGCTTCAGTTTTATCAGCACCCTATCGAGTACATGGCACAATGGGCTTGCTGTTAGCCTAGAAAACAGAAGGCAAATGTAAGTTACCTGATGGGGACAACCTGACGATTCTGCATGAGCTGAAAGTGTGGAGAGGAGAAAGGAATGCTTAATTTTGCCCAAGTATCTCTAAAAGTCTTGAGAAGTATGAACAGATGCTGTCTCTTTGCAGTAAACTCTTCCCATTTGCTGAAGCCTTCCATAAGAAGTTTATTAGGAAAAAAAAAACCAACAGAAAACCAAGAACTTAAATATCAACAGACACAACTCCATTTCTCACTGTTTCTCTACACCTCTGTCACTGAGCCACCTCATTGGTTTCCTGCAGGCACAAGAGAAAGCCTCACAGAAATACGGTGGTTATTCTGACATGGAAGAGTAAACCAAATAAGAACTTAGGAGATGCATGGATGGAATCTAGAGGTATGCATGGTTTTAGGCAAAAAGCTTTCTTCCCCAGAACATGGGCAGCCTGCAACCAATGCAGATGGAACCTCTGAAGCAGAAACACAGGTGAATGAAAGCAGTGGGTGAATCTTCCCTATGATTTGCATGCGTGTGAAGTGAGAGTCAAAACCCTGGGTTTGGGCAAAAAAATACTGGAAACGTATTTCAGATATTTACCTTCTCTCAGTTCCACATAAATGAGGCAGGAAAGCCCTGTTTACCAAACAGAAGTCAACAGTTAGTTCTTAAGTCAAAAGAACTAAATGGTGATTTTTACTGGTCCTGGTCTTGACCAAATGTAGCTCTTGCATTTCTCCAGTCAGTAATGGACAGCTCTTGTCCAGCAGGAGACTGAACAGGCGACATTTAACTCTTAAACAGAACACGAGACAGTGTGCAATAGATTTATCTGAATTACTGATGCAAATCATGCACTCTGCTTGTTTCTGAGACCAGGAATACTTGCACAGGACCAGGCATGCAGGCCTTTAAAAGGGAACACAGACCAAATGAAGGTTCTTTCCCAAAAGGCCAAACAAGGCAAGTTACTAATCCTGAGTTTAAAGCAGTAATCACTGCGACTGGATAAGCAAGCTCTGGTAAAATCTAGAACACTTGTCCTGCCACAAACCCACAGCCCAGACCAATATTCCCAGTCAGATAAAAGAAGGATATTTACTACCCATCAATTTGTAAGCACAGACTCCAAAGGTGACTTCAGCATGTCCATGAAGCCACACCAACGTTCCCTGGAGCTTACAGTCTATATATACACTCCACAGTTTTAGATTAAGAACAACTGCAGCATGGGTCTATTTGCCTTTCCCAGGAAAAGCTATTTGCTCTCTCCCAGTTTGACTGGGTCAGTGCAAATTTAATAAGATCGTAAATAATGACATTAGAGAAAGAATGAGGGCTATCTTCTGAGTTCTACAACTGGAACACTATTAATCAGGCTATCCAGAGCAGGCAGGCGACAGTTTTATCAGACTGTGTGCTCACAGGGTGGAAACTCCCTCTCTGAAATGAGCAGGTTTCTGAAAACAACCGGTGGACTAATGTTAACTTGAAACTAGTTCTTTTAAACAGGTGAAACATACACCTCTGTGTCAGAAAGCGCACAGACCATTCCAGAGCAGAGCTCACTGAACCTTGCTCTGCCCCACGCCGCAGCAGGCGCTGAGTTTCAGCAGTTCTATGGGGCACGCTCTCTTCTGTCACTACCTGTCACGCCTGCCAGCGTGCCCAGAGGCCTCGCAAGGTCAGAAAAATGTGAAGAACTTCCTAAGACTTCACCCAACTGTTGCTTTGTTAGCACGCCGCCCATCCCAAAATCCCTCCTGCCACCACATCCCCACTGAGTGCTTCTCTGCACACCAACCCTTTCGTTTTCTATTTACACAGCATTTTGGTACCTTTTATGGATAGATTTCTTCAAGAGTTGCAATTTAAAATCACCCTCTTCAAGTAAACCCATTTAACAGGGACTTTGACATTGCATTTAACAGCAATATCCTCAGTGTATCTTAAAGATGGTGTGTATTGCAGCAACAACATGGGAAAAACTAGTTGTGCTTAAGCACAGTACCAAAAAAAAGGGAGACACACACTGCCAGCAGGGGAGAGCCAGTCGGTTTTCAGTGTAATCATGAATCAAGCTGCACACTAGAGACTGATTGGACATGGTAAAGCAGAAAAGGTGCCAGAACCGAATATTCTATCAGTTACACTGGGGTTTCAGCAGATTTCAACCAGCCCCAGTGGAAGGCCCTTTGAAGTTCAGTTGCAAAAGTCCCTTTAGGGTCTGATTGAAAGAGAACACAAAAAAAGTAGGACAAAAGTCAAACCCAAAGAATGCAACCAACGGAAAGAGGCAGGTATCTGCAAGGAAGGCACCACACTAAAACGGTGCACAGGAAGTAACTTCTGAAGTAGCAAAGGGATGGATGATACTGGTGCAGAATTCTCAACAGAACTCCTACTCCTGAGCTGAGGAACTGAAATAAGGGGCTGAACACACTGCAAAGTTCTCGAAGAAGAGCTACGGCCTCATGGCAAACTCGCCGTGTTTCACTCCTCATGGAAAAAGAGGCAAAGAGCTAAGAGTTACACAGCAACATAGAGTTTATTTGAGCTTAAAGCAAGTTACTTGCCGAAAGCAACCCTTTCTGGCCTCCCAATAAGATTTACCTGAGCTTTATAGAAAAACCAACCCAAATCAGGCAAGCCCTTAACTGACCTCTCAGTTACTGTTGGGTGCCACATGTTTGGACAGAAAAGCAAGCTATTTTTCTCTTCAAACCCCTGCGCTATTAACGAAACTCTATTCTAGAGCCTGCTGTTGTTGTTATGTAAATAAGCCACGATAAAAAGGTGTTTATAGAATTAAGTAAATTGCAGGGATTTCGCTATGCAGCAGAAAACATTTTCAAATTCCGGGTGGTTTTTATCCTTACAATTAACACGAGATTAAAGCTCCAGATTAAGCTCACAACGATTTCTAGCCCAAGGCCAATCCTTGTTCCAAACTGTAGGAGTGAATTAAACGCGCACCTTACCTGCTTAGTTTTCTTTCGACTTCTTTGGTAGCTTTGGCTTCCAATTCTCTGGAACAGAGAGCGGTGTTGGTTTCCATGTCAACAGTAATGCAGCACAAGGCAAAAAATAAACCAGGAGCGGGGTTACGGTGCCCTCAGGGCTCCCGGTGCGGGCTCCTCCGGAGCAAACACAGGCTGCCGAGGACACCGGGGCTGCTCCCCCAGGGGCCGGGAGGCGATGGGGCACGGCCACCAGCAGCCACCCATCCTGCGCTACACACCCGAGCGCTCGGAGGAGAACAGTTCTGCTGCATCACTTTACCCGAGAACTTGC
>JANRGW010036931.1:0-13063 GCA_024733675.1 Psilopsiagon aymara | reverse complement strand
TGGCCAGACCAAACATCACTAAGCCATAACTAAAAACATTGGTGTTATCAGCGCTGTTCTCAGGCCACAAGTCGAAACCACAGTGCTGCACCAACTACTAAAAAGGAGAAAATGACTGCTTCTGCTGAACCCATGACATTAGCCTTTACTGTTTCATTAGTTTTTACACTGTTGTGTCAGGTTGTATGATCATCTTGAAATCAATTCATGAAAGGGATTCATCTCAGTTGTTTCCAGATATTTAGTTTCCAGTTCCTAACAGAATTATTTTTATAGATTATCTTGCATTACCTGCTTTTAAAAATCATCCCATTTCTGTTACATCAGTCCTCAAGGTCATCTGTTTTTTCCTGTACGAGATAACTGTTCTCTTCAGCATTGGAGTACCTCCACTTACATTGTGTCATCAATAAATTTCATCAGCATGCTCCTACTATTTTTTTCTGCCAAGATCACTAGCAAAAGTATTAAATCACATAAGTAAAAAATCAGGTTCTGCAAAACTCCTCTATGTCTGTTTTTCACCACTTCCAGCAAGTATCTCTGCTTTAGACAATTCCTTACCTAAACTTTATTACCTTGAGCTCAGTTAACATCATTTCATCAGTTTACTAATGGTGATGGGTGAGAGCTGTTGTACTTTCTATTTCCATAAATAAACCAGGAATTTTATTAAAGGGAGGCACTAGGTTGGTTTAACATGGTTTACTTTTGGTATATAAGATATACATTGAGTGGAGCAAGTAGGAGACATCTAAAGAAAAAGTACAAGGAGCGTTTCTGGGCAACTCTTACCTGTATATTCTCTCTCCACCACTTGGCAGTGAGTGGCTGAAAGAATTGTAATGTCAGAGGTCAGATTTAGGTTGTTATAATCAATAGGTATCAATTAATCCATAGGCCTTTTGAATTCGTGCTTTTGGGCCATATAACCTTGTGATGGTAACTTGCACAGTTGTTTTTTGTTTAGCAAACCTTTGTGTTTCTTTGAGTTTCTGTTATGCTAGTTGAATTGAAAGATCCCTGTTCTAATGCTGTATTCTTAAGAATTCCCTATATATCATTATATAGGCCTTTATTGTATTCTCCAATTATCTGTTTAGCCAGCAGGAAAAGTGCTTGATTCCACTTTCTTCCATTATGGAGCAACTTCAAAATCCTTCCATTTTCTTCGTGCCTTTTCTGCCTCTTTCCTAGGTTGGATGCATTCTTTTGAGATGCAGTGATCAGAAATTCAGTGTTTGATATGAATATACAGTGGGTGAATTTATACCACTGAAAAAAGTCTCCTGCTTTGGGGTTGTTTTTTTTTTTCCCCTAATAACTTCTAACATTTTATTGCCTCTTTTTTGACTGAGACTTTAGCTGATACTTTTAGAGAACTAGTCACAGTGAGTCTTAGGTTCTCTTTCTAACCAGAATTTAAAATGCATCATTTTAAACTTCTAGAAAGGGATATTTATTCCCACACAATTCCCAGTGATACTATTTCACTCATTCTGCTTCTGTGTACTATTCACAGCTGTTTCAAACAAATAGCTCTCTCTTGAAACAGTTTACCAGAGATGACTGTTGAATTATGTGTTCGTGGAGAGATTCCACGAACTTTTTTTAATAAAGCAGGTCACAGTATAATAGTGATGCACTTTTTAAAGTAACCTTAATTAACGGTGTTGAGTTGAGACACAGCAAATTACAGTGATGTAAAATTGCAATCCTAACACTTCAATGCTACACAATTGCCGTGGAATAAGCAATCTTTATTTGCTTGCTCTTTATGAGAGGAAGAGAGAGAGAATATCTTTAAAAATCATCATCTTAAGGAAGGACAAATAGGCTTACAATAGTTACATGTATTTTTAATAGAATCATAGCATTATAGAATACCAGCTTAGAAGGCACCCCAAGGATCATCTGGTCCAACCTTTCTAGGCAAAGCATGATCTAGACTAGATGACCCAGTACCCTGTCCAGACACATCTTAAAAGTGTCCAAAGCTGGGGAATCCACCACTTCCCTGGGGGGATTATTCTAATGGCTGATGTTCTCATTGTAAAGTAAATTTGTACCCATTACCCTTCATCTCTTCCATGTGACTCCTTGTAAAAAGGAAGTCTCCATCTTCTTTGTAGTCACCCTTTAAATACTGTAACATGCTCATAACATGTCCCCTGAGCCTTTTCTCCAGGCTGAAATACTCAGCTTTCTCAGTTTTTCTTCATAGAGCAGATTTCCCATCTTTGGGGAAACTCTAATCTTTGTGGCCCTTCTCTGGACTCTCACCAGCCTGTCCACATCTTTCTTGGATAGCAAGGACCAAAACTGAACATCATATGTCAGGTGTGGCCTGAATGGAGTTGCATAATGACTTCTTTGTCTGTGCTGGTGATACCCTTGTTCATGTAACCCAGCAACCTGTTGGCTTTCTTTGCCACAGCAGAGAAACCTGTTGGCTTTCTTTTTTTGTTTGTTCATATTGAGCTTGCTGTCCATCAGGACTGCCTAGTCCCTTTCCACAGAGCTGTTCCCCAAGTGGATAAGTCCCAGCCTGTGCTGTACTCTTAGATTATGTTTACCAGGTGCAAGGCCTTACACTTGTCCTTGTTGAACTTCTTAAGCTTCTTATTAGCCCACTCTTTCAGCCTAGCCAGATCATCCTGTAGGGTTGCTTTCCCTTCCAAAGTGCCAGTTTCCCCATTCAGTTTGGTGTCATCATAAAAATTCATCAGGGTACACTGGACTCCATCAAGGTCATATGTGAAGACATTGAATGGTGTTGTACCTAGTACTGATCCCTGGAAAGCCTCATTTGTGACAGGTTGCCAGTTCAAAGAGGAGCTCTTTACCACCACCCTTTGAGTGTAGCCAGTCAGCCAGTTCCTCTCTCACTGCACAGCCCACTAGTCTAGACTATAACACATCGGTTTCCATAGGAGGAAACTGTGGGAAACCCTATCAAAAGCCTTGGAGAAATCCAGGTATATAATGTCCAACATTCACCCTGCATCAACTGAGCAGGTTACTTTATTATGTAGCTGAATGAAAACTTGCATAGCAATTAAACTTCAAAGAGTATTAAAACGAAGTTGTCTTGATTTCAATCCTCGAATTTCTATTCACTTCAGTTTCTAGTGTTACCTGCTTCTAAAAATGATATTTTTCCAGACTGCAAGTGCTATGGAGCACGCATGGATTTTTGTTGGTTTTATAATCTGGGGAGGACTTGTGACTTTTTCAGGACTTCTCAGCTAGTCCTACTTGTTATTATATATAGATAGTATCTAACTAGCTAATTTAGATTAGTAGAAAAACTTTCATTAATTTCAATGAAGAGTAAAACTGGTAATGCATATAAAGCCATGCTCTTTCAGCATGTAAAATGAAATTATATTACATGCCATTTATGCCATGCTCACTGGCTGTAGTAGTTTTGTTAGCAGGGAATGTTCAGTATACCTTAGCGCAAACACCTCAATTAAGTTTCTAATTCTGTAATGTGCACATGAGAAAAAGAGTCCTTACCTAAAAATTCTTTGAGACATCATTGTTTTCCCATATTCCAGCTGAACTCATTGATTCTTTCCTGTGTTAGCTGAGTCTGTATTGAAGAAAGTTAATCAGATTTTGCTTTCTTTTACAGGAAACATATGAATTTCTTCAGACCAATGAAAAGACATAAATTGTGTATAGTCTGTGGGCAAACTTTTTCAGAATACCCGTTTTCCACTGAGGCAAACACTATATTCTCATCTTTTCTATCGGTGTTTTACTCAAAATAATGTGTACATCTCTAGGGTAAAAAGAAAAGTATGTATTTGCTATATAGGAGTATAGAAATTCTTCCAGTAAAAATCATAATTCAAAAGCAGGAGTATTAGTACTTCAGGGTAAACAATGAAAGCTGTTCTTTGATGTTCCTGTTACTGCAAACTGCAGGAGGAAGCTGAAGACTTCAGTCGACCTGATGTGGCAGTGATTGATTTTTGCACATGATGTATTCTGATGAATCACACATGTGCCTAACTTGTTCTAGGTTTGCTCTAATTATCATAGATCATCTTCATAATTTGCCACTTGGAACCTAATATATTATGATAGTTGAAGTAATATGTTCTGGTTATAATTGGTTGCCCACTATTGATATGGGTAATGGATCTCTCCTGTGAAATACAAACAGTAACTAGATGCACAGCATGCAGGTGAGTTAAGTACCCACACTACCCAGAAATCAGCAGGTATTCTTCATGACTTAGTCTCCAGACATATTTTTTCTGGAAGCTCAGCATATCTCTAATTGCAATTATATTTTGTGTCTATCTTGTCTCAGATCCTAGAAAAGGGGTTTCTGTGTATAAATATTTAAATATGAAAGTAAAAAGCAGTGCCAAGCACTTTTCTGCAGACTTAGAGAAATACAACTGGCATAGATATTTTCATAGAATTCCCATTTATATTAGTAGATTTGGTCTTGCAGATAATTCACATCCCAAAGAGGAAAATCAAATCTTTAAACTGGAAACTGGGAGCTACATTTTGACATGGCAAGTCTTCATATTATATGTTTAGTTCAGTGTAATCAATAGCATTAATAAATCAGTGGATTGACTGAATTCTGAAAGGATTGTAGCTCTCGCACAATAAATTGATTTTTTTTGTTCTCCACATGAGCACAGAAACACTGTAGTTAAGTGCACAGTTGGTGTAATATTGACCTTTCTTCTCATATTTAGTAGCTGTGTGTTCAAGGTTGACAAGGGCAATTATATCCCACCAGTGTCTATCAGTAACCATATTTGTCCAGGGTACTGGTTTTCCCTAAAACACTTCTTGGATTTTAAGGCCTGCCCTCTTTTACATGTTCCCTTCAAAAGTTCCAAAAGAAGACAGAGACAAAATTTACATCCTTGCAAAGTGCTATTGAGAAATTTGATAAAAAAAAAAAAAAAAAAATATGTGCTTGAGGCAAATGTTTGCAGATCAGCATAAGCTTTTTAAATATTTCACTTGGTTTCTTTCAGCAAATTCAGTTATAGGTGTTGAAGAGCAAACTGTCAAAACCTTTAAAGGCTTAGCCCCTCTTCTCATCCTTACCGTTTTACACCTTTCTGAAAAGACTTTGAGAAAAACCAAAAAGAAACCAAAGAACACTGCATCCAAAATCACACACAGATTTAGCCTACAGTGATTAGTTTTAGTGAGCAAGTTCTCATTTCACTTTGCATATTTCAAAACTAACTTTGACTTGGATATTATTTTTGTGACATCCATTGCAAGAAATCTCTGAAAAGAATAAATTGCATTCTATTCAGTTCTTTTTTATTTATTTGAGGCTTTTATGTTATCTCTAAGATACATGACATTGCAGTTTTCACTGAATTTTCTGCTCTATCTGCGACTTAGCTAATACCGACCTGATCACCTACGAGACAGTGATTATATTTCTGCATAGCTTTCAGAATTGGTGGAAATACATGACAAAATACAAATTAAATTATTCATAGGAAATCCAATTTCTCAGTACAATAGAAATAGATAAATAGATATCACGCAGATAATACTTAGATAAAACATGATAGAGAAATGAGACAGTTTAGGATTTTGGAGGGGAAGAAAAGAGTTTGATGTTTTAGAGTAGCATTTAAGAGACTGTTTGATTGTATGTCTGGTGTACACATGGGTTCTGGTGAAATCTATGTTCCACCTTCACTGATATTGGCAGCTGGAATGAGGGAACAAAAACACTCAAAAATGTTGCATGCTTGAGCTGGGATCTGAGTTGTGAAAGACTTGGTATTGCAAAACATTCATTTTCAGCATCTTATTGGCTATTGGTAGAAGTACTTCCTTTGATGGGCCAAAATTTAATCTCAGAACTGATTAAAATATTAACTATTTCATTAATCTACAATAAGAGAGAGTTCCTTTAAAAGCCAGACTCTGTTTAATTAACAATAATTTGATATTTTAGATGGCACAGATCTGAATATTAACATTTTTTGACAACTGGCTTTCAAATATATTAGGTGTCTCTCAGAACTGTCAAAATCTATCTTCCTAAGCATTCAGCAAAAATCTGTGGTAAAAAGCTTCTTGTCCTATCATTCCATGCACATTGGCCATTCTCAGCTTTATGTTCATCATGATCATCAGTAAATGTTTACCATGATCTAAACATTCAGAATCAAGGGAGTGGTAGAAAAGTGATCTATGCATATAATCATAATGATGGTACAACTTAATATAAATTAAGTGTAAAGATGTAGTCTTTACATTCCTAAAATTGTCTTCATATATACAGAGTCATCTTCTGACTTCTCAAGAATGTTCAATGGTAATTTTGGACGAACAACTTTGCTAGATAGGAGGCATTTTGCATAGTGCTGACAGCAGCAGAACTAATTGTATTCCATGTAAACAGAAAACATTCTTCTTTCTAAGGAATAAATCCAAGTTGAAAAGATAAAGCACATTGTAGGTTTATGCTTATTCAAAGCTTTGTTGAGAAGTTAAAGTGCAGAAATTGATGTAGTCTTCACAATAATTTAAGCAATTAGATATTCCCTTCACTTTTAAAATCTTTTACCTCTACCACTGTTTTTCTTGCATGTTTTACTCTTTCTTTCTAATAAGAAAGGTCTAGTAGTTATTTCACAGTGAAAGTGTGGTTTGTATTTCTGTTTGTTTTGGATAGTAGGCTCCGTGTATCTCATGTTAAAGTATTGTGAAGCTGAGAAAGTTGTACGGTATGGGTAAACAGCGGTTGAATAAAGAGGTCCTTTGTTCAGAACCACCAGTACTTATAGCATGACATTCATATTTGCAAATAGTTTAAGCAATGTCAGATTTGATATGAAAAGGGGTACACAGTGCTCTAATTACCTGTTTTTAACATATGTTCTGCATTGTATAACAGGGAGACCTGGTCTTTAAAGTTACTTTTTGCTGTCTTACTTCTCCTATGATACCAATTATTATAAGCATGTATGACAGGTAATTGGCATCTTTATAGCTGTGAGGTTGCACCTCAGCAGGTTTTACAGTAATACAGTGAACATGAAAATAATATGTTAAGAATCTGTTCAGTGAAAAGGATATCATAGACTTAGAAAATGCACTAAACAATGCTTGACCAAAAAAGTCACTCATGAGGAACTACATCGTTTCTAAGTAATGACGTTTTAAGATTAAAATGTTACATATTCAAAGGCTGCCTTTCAAAACTGTTGCTCAAATTTACTGTCAGGAGCTCTAGGGGATGTACATCACTGTTAATAACCAAGTTAATTAACAGCATGTTGAGGTTCTGTAGAGACCATACAGATATATTTCTGTTCCAATTAAATAAAAGCTACATGCTGTGTAGAAGGAGGTCAAGCTTTGTTACTAATATACAGTTATGTTATTGAGCTTTACTGTGACAAGCTTGTTGTAAAATAATATATGTGTTTAGAGTGTGCTGGTTTTGTCACAATATAAGAAGTTTGTACAGAACATATATTAAATATTATTCTATATAATCAGATGTATAAATCTATAGAATTATACAAATATATACACATATATGACTAGCTATATGTAAATATAGTATTTTATAAGTACTTGTTCTATGCAAACTTTTTTTATGCAGACTATATGTATGATTATAGTCTTATATGTATATATAAAAACATAGATGCGTGTACAAACATATATATGTTTAGATAAAAACATTCTTTAATTATTTTTATTTGTATTTTTTACACGAATTGTGCCCAAGTGGATTTAACTGGACCCAAGAAAAGTGTTCCAATTTTAGACAGTTGTTTACTATTCCTAATAGCAATACTGTGATCTCTGGTCTCCAGTACTGCACATGTCTGGTATTATGGTAGCAGACTACTGCTGCAGTAGACTGTCAGGTCCATTCATTCACACTGAATGAGGCAGGTACTGAGAGCCTAGCATCATTTATTCTCTGTAGAATAACAGCAAATCTTAGCTGTTGCTAATTCATTTGTTACCAAGAACTCTGGATCAATTGTGCCAATGATTCAACTCAATAAACTAGTAAATAAAAATGCCCTACATGATCTTTGGGTCAGGACTTTTCCCAGCTGTGTCTAGGGACACAATTTACAAAAGAGTACTACTAACATAAGTAACCAGGATGCTTCTTTGAGAGGCTGATAAATGTCTAGCCCTATCCCCTCTGCTCCAGTAACTTACCAAAATCCTGTGTGGAGGGTCACATCTTGTGAGAAGGTATTTTCCTGCTTTGTTTCTGTGCCCTAAATTGCTGTTTGTTAAATAGCAGCATCAACTCTACCTTGTATTAGCTCCTTCTTGATTTACAAACACTTAAGTCATTGCCACTTAGGGTTTTCAAAAGTCCTTACCAACAAAGTTGGAGACAAATGTATAGAAAAACTCACTACCCAATTTTACCATCTCCACATATAACTGAGTGGGAGATGAAGTTCCAGTTTAGTGTCCTGAAAGCAAAAGCTGTTTTTCTGGTGTGCAGTGTATTCTTCCCCAATTCAAATCAATGTATAGTGTCTTCATAGATGTTAACATAGCAATGTAATCATTCATGTTCCAAGTTAAGACCTTTAAAGTTGATAGTTAAAGAAATAGATGTGCTGGATCATTTCGCTGTTTTATCTGGCAGGCAGCAGTAAAGTTTTATGAGCTTTTTTGAATCACTTATACATAAAATAGCATTGACGGTTTACCATCTCTTCTATTTTGCATTTTTTCTGTGGGATGAAAGGTTCTGTCTCAGTATGTACGATAAATATTCCACTGACTTTGTGTGGGTGTTTAGCAAGTATCACTGTCTCTGATGGATTGCTAGAAACTGATGCCATTGTTTAATCATATATGCCCCGTCCCATAAGGATTAGGACCTGTGGGTGACCTGCTTCCTCCTGGATATGCAGGTGAGTCCAGGCAACTGTATTGCTGCCCTGTTGTCTGGACTAGGGTCATGGTATATGGCCTCCAGTTGTCTACTTCTAGAAGCTAGTTAGGAATATTTAAATGAAATTTAAATTTTCTTGTTGAATATTGGCAGTTATTTATTCCAATAACTGTAACTTCCACTTCCTTTTCTTACACGGCAGATGCAGGGATTCTTGTCAGAGGTCTGTTGTGGAGTTTATGCATGAGCTGAACTACTATAGATTAACAGTCCAATTTCTGAATTTTAAAACTACTGATCACAACCCCTCTGCTGAATAGTACATTTCCCATTAAAACCAGCAGACTGATAAATCTGATTGATTCCTGTGAAACTGAATAATTCTACACCTGAGCACCTCAGAAGGACCTCATCAGGGGTGATCCTCCGTTGCTATTTGTTGGACCTTAACTGGCTGCTATTTTCAGTTTTCCTTCCTGAGTTTCTGAGGGCAGCACTCTTTGATCATGCTTCAGTAAATGAAGATCACAGCATCAAAGGGAGTTAAATATGTTGGCAGTGAGTGTCTTCAAGCTTGACTTTCAAGTGTGCAATGCTAAGAATATATTCAGAAATCTGAGTGAAGTGAATCAGGACAGCTAGTCATCTAAGAATTGAAACCATGAAGGGAAGAATTTTGAGCACAGGGTCACCTAAATTTAAAAATAGGAAATATTGAAGAGAACAGAGTTACGAGGGAGCAGAGTTCCTTTTTCTTGAATTTAAATACCTATTATTGACAGTTGTGAAGTCATTGCTCATTAGCCCAGCCTCCAGAGGTGAAAGATTAAATTCCTGCAACTGATCATGCATATAGAAAACATAAGTATGAATTTTAAGCTTGTTGCCGTAGATCTTTACACATTAACATTTTCAAATTTATCTTCAAGCTTCTTTGCTGTCTGTGCTTCAGAATTCCTGAAGCAGACTATGTAGAGGTCTATGGTGCACATACATTGATGACACAAATAGTAATGCTTACAGATTAGGAAATTAGGCACAAATCAGGGGGGACTTGTATTTGGCTTTATGCTTGTTTATAACAAGTACGTACGTTCTCAAATGGTGAGAATCAATGACTCAGTACCTTTTCACCATACATTAGAGCATTTTTAATACTGAGCCTTTGGTTTTCCAGTATCTTGCCCTATATTGCTACAATGGTATTTTAGTATTTAAGCTTCTTTCATGTTTATATTGACTGTACAGTCAAGCTATGTGTTCATTTTATGTATATATAAAAATGTAAAAGATATTTCAATAATTTAGTATAATATGGAATGTATTTAAAATTTATATTCTTAAAATTAAAATGTATGGTTTTTAAAAAAAATCATTTACAGACCAGGGCATAAACTCAGGATGAAGTGTTGTGCCTCAATACTATGTGGGAGAGTTTATCCACTTTTATTATCGCATTTATAGTAACATAGGAAATACCTCTCATGGTTCAGGTAGAACTTGGATGCACAGATCAAATATCCAACCTCTTTTTCAGACTGTAGATCCAATCAGTGTCATGATCTAATCTAGCATGCACTCTGGTTTCCTCAGAAGCTAAAAATAGGATGCTTATCCTGTTCCTTAATCTCTGCCTGTGACAAGTTTGAAGACAATATTAAGAATTGTTTTCCTGGTTGCTGTGCCCAGTAGGCAGCCAAGCCCCACACAGCCCTTTGCTCATTGCTCCAAGTGTAGTGGGAAAGAGAATCAGAAGGGTAAAAGTGAGGAAACTCATGGACTGAGGTAAAGACAGTTTAACAGATAAAGCAGAAACTGTGTGCTTGAGCAAAGCAAAATAAGGAACTGGTTCACTACTTCCCATCAGTAGGTAGATATTTAGCCATTTCCAGGAAAATGGGTTTCATCATGCATAACTTATCTGGGAAGAAAAACACTGTAACTCTGAACATCCCCTCATTCCCTCTCCTCCTTTTATTGCTGAGCACAACCTCCTATGGTGTGGGATATCCCTTTGGTCAGCTGCCATCACTCAACTCCTTATGCGCCTACTCACTTGCGGGGCAGTGTGCAAAGCAGAAAAAACCATGATGCTATATAAGTACTGCTCAGCAACATCTAAAACATCACTGTGTTATCAACTTTGGCTTGGTAACAAATGCAGAACAGAGCCCCACACTAGACACTGTGAAGGAAATTAACTCTATCGTACCTTTAAAAAAGAAAAAAATCCCAGAAAATTATTTTACACTTCACCTATTTTTTTTTTAAATAAAAAAAATGCTGTTGAAATGCTCCTTCACCCTACATTTGTAAACCACTGAAAGCACAGTGAAATTAAAAAACCAGCTGTCATGGAGAAAAAGTATTTACACAAATATAGGAAGTGTACTTTTTTTTTTATTTGATCCATTATCGTAAGCTGTTATCACTTGCAAAATTGCAGCATTATTAAAGACTCAGTGGAAAACTGTGTAGGCTGTTTGGATTCTTGTTTGAAGAGGAGTTCTAGAAACAAAAACTGTTAAACAGTTCAAGACATACTGTACTTTTTTTTTTCCTTTCCTTTTTGGCAGATAGTAAAACATAAGCAAAATTAGAATGTAAGAAAGATAAGAATGAAACACGATTTTCAGATACTGGTGTTATTGTCAGGGGCTTTATCCCATGTATCTATTTAATTTATGAATGTTCAGTCCTTATGTGTGAGATACTCCCGAATTCCTGATTATTAAAACAGAAAATCATTTTATACTTAACTTCAGAACATTGTAAGCTGGTAACATTTATGAAAAATACTGTCTGAAAATAGCTCTTTGTGTATATTCTAAGTGTCATTAGGTTTATTTTTCTTTAAAATACAATCATTGTCTTTTCCATATGTTTTATGTTTATTACTGCTGAATTTGTTGGCTTTGCAAAGCTATGGTGGGGGATTTGTAATATATTTGCTGGTGCATATATCAACGAAATTGCTAAGTTGTTGTTGAGAATTCTTGTCATCTGTGCTAAAGCTATGAAGACCTTTCTCTTGAAATTTGTATTGAATTCTTAGGACACATGATCAGTTTTCCAGAGTAGCAGAAAGGAAAGAACCTTTTCATGTGTATCCTGAAGGAATCGAATGTGAAAATAAATGAGGTGCAATGAGCATGGATCTCCAAAATGGATCTGCATTTAGTATTCAACAATCAACACCTCCATATGGTTCAAACAAATAAAATTGTGGTTTAGTTTAGTAACACGTCAGTCCAGCAGCAGCTATAATAAGTGTTTTATTATAATCTGCATCTGATTAAGATTTTAGGAATGATACACAGTTTATGAACACACTGTATATCACAATGCAAATAGGAAACTAATGGTACAGAAAAGATATCATCTAAATTTTTGAAGTTCTTGTGTATTTTGTAATAATAAACATTAAAAGAAAATGCCTGATGACTAAATTCTTCATAATTTGTTCTCATTACAGATTCCTGGATCATTGGAATCCCACCAGCATAACACCATATAGGAAGCTGAAGGTAAGATGAAACATCCCACAGGCTCAAGCTCCAGTGGGACCTGTATGTTTCTTTGGTACTTTTTAATGAAATGCAGTTGTCTAACTGACAGAATAAACTACAAAATTACAATAGGCTAGTATGTGCTCAGTGTACAGTGTTCTACTGACTTACCCATTGTCAATAATTGATGCTGCTATATCTAATTTACTGTTGTTGCAATAACATTGTAGGTCAAAATATAAAATGGAATAAATTCATGTAGCACTAACATGACAAGTGCAAGAGAAATCCCAGGCACAGCTACAGGCTGACAGAGAAGAGATTCAGAGCAGTGCTGCGGAGAAGGGCTTGGGGATGTTGGTCAATGAAAAAATGAGCATGAGTTGGCAGTGTGCTCTTGCAGCCCAGAAAACCAAACATAGCCTGGGCTGCATCAAAAGGAGCATGACCAGCATGTTGAAGGAGGTGATCCTCCCCCTCTACTCTGCTCTTGGGAGACCTCACTTGGAGTATTGTGTGCAGTTCTGGTGTCCTCAGTATAAAAAGGACATGAAACTGTTGGAACAAGTCCACAAGGGGGCCACGAGGATGATCAGGGGACTGGAGCACCTCCCGTATGAAGATAGGCTGAGAAAGTTGGGGCTGTTCAGCC
>JANRGW010036930.1:26177-75738 GCA_024733675.1 Psilopsiagon aymara | reverse complement strand
CAGGAGCAGAGGGAAGAAAAAGGGGGAAGTGAGTGAACAAACTGCGTGGCTGATTTATGGCTTAAACCACGACAACTACTCTGTCAAAATTCATACACATATGCATATATATATACACACTGAGATATATTTATTAACTTGCAGCCTGGAGCTATTCCAAACGCAATCTAGAAGCTAGTACTACCAAATTTAAGCAAAGACACGTAAGCAAATATGTATTATACATTCTATATTGCATATTACGGGATGCATATGAGGCATTATATACTAGAGATTTGTATATGACATACCAGACAGAACATATCACATCACATGCAATAATTAAGTCAGTATCTTACATATTTTTTTTACTTGCAGAAGTTACGACTGGTGAGTTACGACGCAGCTCACACGCTCCGTACGCAGCCCAAGCACCAGCCCGTTTCCCGGGGGAAGGCAGACGGGGGGCCCCCGCCGGACCCCTCACCCGGGCCCCGCCCGGCCGCTTACCTTCGGGGTGAGAGAAGCAGACGAGGAGGTGCCCGGTCCCGGTCGTGACCCGCAGCTCGCACTCACCGCCGCCCGAGCGCTTCTGGCTCTGGAAGTAGCAGAGCAGCTTCTTCCTCAGCGAGGGGGCCGGCTCGGCGGAGCCCCAGTCACCGCGCACCAGCAGCGGGAAGCCGCCCGGCAGCTGCCCCGCCATGGCCGCACCGACACGGCCTCCCCTTTCAGTTTCGGTTTCATTTCTTCAGCGGAGGAGCGAAGGCGGCGCCAGGCTCCTCCCTGCGCGGGGAGCGCCGCCGCTGCACACGGCGGGCCGGAAGGGTCCTCCCGCCGACTTGTGTAAGCAGCCCGGGTCACACGGCGCTGCCGGGAAGGCAGTGAGCGTAGTGCGGGACTTGCAGCGAGCCGCGGCAGAGCGGCGTTTTACAGGTGCAGGTGTTCTCAGTGCCTGAGCTTGTAACTCAGGCAGCGGGCAGTACTCACTCTCCCTGCCTTACGTTTTGAAACCAAGTCCTGGTGCAAAGTAAAACTACCTCTTTCCATCATTTTCCATCAGGAATACTTCTATCACTGTGCAAGATTGCAACGAATTAGTATTTCTTAGGAAGAAATTCTTACCTGTGAGGGTGGTGAGACTCTGGACCAGGTTCCCCAGAGAAGCTGTGGATGCTCCATCCCTGAAGTGTCAAAGTCAAGCTGGATGGGGCTTTGAAGCAGCCTGGTCCAGTGGAAGTTGTCCCTGCCTAATGGCACTGGGGTCAGAACTAGATAGTCTTCAAGGTCCTTTACAACTCAAACCAGTTTATGATTCTATGAAAGAGTGTTCTGTGGGAATGTACCTGGATGAACACAGTCGTGTGAGCAATCCAGACAGTTACTCGAACAGCTACTTGACAACCGTGGAGTAGTGAACTAGGCTTTGCGGTCTTGCCTGGAGTTTACTAAAGGACACCTACATACAGAAGGTCTGACCAAGTCAGCACAGAAAGTTGCTGAGGAAGATGTACAAGAAGGAACTGATAACTGTAACCTTGAAACATAACTGCAAGCTTGAAACAAGCTTGGAACATATGTCGTAATGGTTAACCAATCATTAAATTGTCACTAACATGTAGCTAAGGGACATTAACCAATCAGATACTACCGAATATTCAAGCGTCTTGAAAATTATCTATATAAGGTGTACTTATGTTACAATAAATTGTCAACACTTAGATTACATCAATTGGCGCGTGTTGTCTGAGCTCCTGCCGCAGTGTTCCCCAGATCAATGTGTCAGCTAGCTGAGGCATTTTCAACCATGTGCCCGGGACTTCCCATTGCAAAGTTTCAGCTATTTCTTGCTGTGTATTTTACTAATGTGCTCAAATCTGAGACACTAAAATAACAGATAGATGAAAACTGGTTTTGTTAGACATGCTGAGTGGGCCCATGAGGATGCCTTTGTTTCTCAGTGGACTATTAATCTTTTGTTTCTTAATGTATTGTTCTCTCAACAGTTTGCCCAGGCATATGCTCTCCTCCCTTGCTGTAACCCAGGCAAAGCATCTAACTTTGAAAGCAGATTGTGTACATTTATTGATAAACAGTACAGCTGGTTATAGGATAAAGGTCTGTGAGCTTTCAGAGACAGTCAGCAGGACTCCACTGCAATACGCAGCCTGCAAACTTTGCCACAGATAAAATGGGAGCCAGTGAGTTATCAGACAGGGGCCCATCACTGAAGAATTGGCTAAGTACGACAGAAAGCAACACAAGCAACTGAAAGAAACTGGGGAGATTTGACATTCACAGCTTTTTCACTGAGCACAGCCATTAAGAAACAACTGGAATGTCGGCATCTTGCTGCATAGAAAAGGAGGGAATGTGAAATAGTGTAAAATGTGAAAACAAATGTGGTAAAACAGAACCACAGTAGAAAAGATACTGTAACCCACATGGAAACCAAACAGTGCTGCTATTAAGACATGTGAAACTCAGGAGGTAAAGTAATACTGCCTATTCACAATGTGGGAACCTAAAATAAAGAGAAGAAAAAAGGAGGCGGCATGAGGTTCAAATCAGCCCAAGTAGTGGGTGGTAAACTCCTAAATAAAAAACCAAAACAACTATACTTATTTAAAACAGGAGGGAAAAGCTGCACAGAAGAATGCAGAACTGGGCAGATGGCATTTTTATATTTATTGGTTATGTTCAATAACCTAACAAAAAATGGTTTAACTCACTAAAAATTATGGCACTATACAGAAGTTACTTGTTTTACACCCCCCCCCAAAGATAATTATTAGGCTATTTAGACTGGGCAGAGCGCAGCAACAAGGTATCTTTGTTATACAATTTAAAGCATATATTAGAAGCAATGGGAAGAATATAGTTTTATAGTTTTAAAGCTGACGTAAAAGTTGTATATAAGTTCAAACAAGATGGAAGGCACAGAACCAGGACCCCCTGATCAGAGATGGCCACAAGCACGATCTACTTTCCATTCACTCAAATGTGCCTCTGAGCATTTAGCACTCCTACAGGTTAAAACCACTGCAGCAGCATCCACATATCCCCTCATAAATTATCCATGCTAATTTAATGTGTAAAATGCAACCCCCTACTGCCATTTCTACCCTGGAAAGGAAAATAAATGAAAGATCACAGCCTGATCATGGCTGATGCTGTAACAGGTGCATAGAAATTTTCTAGGCAGATGAGTTACCTGATGCTATCCATAATGACAGAGGTAATAACACAAAGCTAAAGCATTTTATCAAATAAAAGCTAGTAGTTGTCCTGGGTTCAGCAGTAGCAGTCATTTTTGTCCTGAATGAAGGACAGTAGTGGATGTAACAGATTTGGTGATCAGGTGAGGACATGTGGGGAAAAAAAATGCAGCTCAGATTCACTGGTAAAATAAGATATACAATTTGAAATTTGACAAGTGTAATGAGTACTGATACTGCACTCACAAGACTCAAATTCTGTAAAGGCTACATATTTAGAAAAGTATTATTCAAGGAAGTAAATGATGTGTAAAAAGAGCATATTTCACTTGATGGAAAAGATTACTTTTCTTAGCTGACTGAAATACAAGTGGTTTAAGTGCAGCAGTTGAACAAAGTAATTTGTTTGTAGTGATTGAATAGTAAATTAACTGCTAAATGTTCAGTTACTGCACTTAAGGGTTGACAGTTGATAAATTCCTTTATTCAATTCCTTTTGCTTTCAATTCCAATCGAACCCGGTGCAGATAATCAGGATCAGGATAACCAAAGCTAGAAGAAGGAAAAAAGAATACTTCTGTAATGAAGCACTTCACAGTTCTACAGAACCTTCTCATCCAAATCTCTTAGAACACTTTACAAATTTAATGCACTTCCTTCTTAATCTACAGAGAAAACAGATCCTATTTTGCAGATTAGAGAGGCAGTACATCTGTAAAGCTAAAAACTTAAGAAAAGGAACTGCTGAATTTTGCCCAAACTGACACCAAGAACTTGATTTTCAAAGCTGCCTGTTGTCTCTCTTTAAAATGATAGGGCACTTGGGCATGCATCTTTGTAAAAATCAGAGCCAAAGCATATCCAAGTGAGCATCCAAAACACAAATATAATAGCATCTCTGGATTTTAAGTAGTTCATCACCAAAAGTAGGTATGAAGCAAGTGATAACAAGGGAGAGCAGCTGGGCAAAGGAAGTGATAAAGTAAAACTGATACTTTTCTGTCCTAGCCCAAGAAGGGGGATCTAGACATAAACCTTGAGAATTTGCAAGACACCTGCCCCTGAGAGGTTTAAACAAGCTTGAAAGGTTTGTTCCAAGACTTCCTCTTGTCTCTGTAAGACTTTTCCAGGGAGCCAAATTTTACTGATATTATCTGCAGTTAACCATATATTTCAGAATGGCCAATGGTATGTGCATTGAGGGGTGGAATGTAGTGATACAGACCAGAAGGCTGTTATACATTGAGGAATTAGTGATCCACAGTTCACTGGGGCAGGCCCAGGCCTGTGCCATGCTGTGCTGTGCTGTATGTGCAGCGTGACCTTCAGGGCTGTGTTGTGCTATGCACATTCCATGGCTGCATGACAGACTTGGGCAGCTCCCACTTGGTCCTGGTGATTACACCACCTGTGTATCCTTGGGCAGCAAGTCCTCAAGAAATACTGAACAGAGTTTCTCTTCTACTAAGAAAATCCTATAATAGCTCAAACCAAAATGAGCTAACCCCTTGTATGGATGTGGTTGGCACGGCACCCTCTGCTCTAAGAGGATGGCCCACTGAATGCTGTACAACTCAGGGTTCATAGCATCTAAAAGATAAGAACCATATCTATACTTCAATCTCTTCTTGCTGTTAGCTTCATATATAGAATTTCAAATCACATTTTACAGGGTCTGAGTGCTGTCTTTACTGGGGTCATAACAGACCAGCACCTTCTGGTGCAAAACAGCAGGTAACAGAAGAGGCCAGGATCAGAAGTCCAAATTCACTGCTATCAAGAGTTTGCTGTCCTGTACTATACATAGTTTCTAACCAGAGCAGTTATTAACTGAGTAGGTGCTTTACACAGCTCACTGGTGAATGAGTGGCCTGAAGGGCAACAGAAGCCTGAGCTCATCCTGGTTAGCTGTTAGGACTGTTCAGTTCTCTGAACTGGTGAGGTGATTCAAGACTGGATCCATAGAGCATTCCACATTCACTTTGTCAATGACAAAATCTGAATGCTCAAACATGGAAAATATTGAGGGTAGCCCTCCTGATTCATCTAATAAATAAAATCACATGAAGAGCAATAAAATTACATAAAGAGCAATAAAATTACATGAAGAGGAGACTACTTACTTGGTAGGTCCTCCCATGATGGAAGTTTTGTGGTGAATATCATTCCATGTGATAACATCGGTTGCACCAGTAGTACGTGACTCCCCCACTGTGAAAATCAATTTTTGGTTAAAGGCTTTTCCAAGGAGCTGCAGAATTTCTTGCCCTTCTTTATTATCAGGTAAATAGGCTTTCCGTAAAGTTGAAGAATAGTGTTTCCCTGGGTTTGGATGGTTGCTCTGTTTTGTAAAAAAAAAAGAAAAAAAAAAAAAAAACCCCATTGTATATCATAAATGCTTTGAAAGCATGAAAATTACATATCCCAGCTTTTGCAATACTTTTTATCCTGTCTTTGATTCAGGAGGACACAGTATGACTGATGACTGAGTTTGAGTTTTCCGACTAGATAATTTCTTCCATAGAAGTTTCATTCACATTTTCTTGTCTTCACTCATGTACCCATTGTTATTTTTAAATTTGTTTTCTCATCTTTGCTCTCTGAAATGCATGTCACCCCACACCTGACTTTTTCATTTATCCCATTTTTAGTCTTAGTCATGACTCTTAAGCACACAGCATAAGCTGATATCTTACCTGAAAAGCTTACAAGCCAGCCTGTTATTCATTTTGGCCCATTGGTGTCTGCAGCGAAGAGAATTCCCCTGAAAACACTCACTATACTCATAAAATGTTATTTAAATGATATTTCTCCATAGATTTCAGTTCAGTTGTCCCCAGTGTGCAAACTACAGACAGGTAGCTCTGTCGTGCTGCAAATACAGTGGCTACTATTTAACTTTTGATTCCTACTGCATTACTTAATTGCACCAAATAATACTGAATTAAGTACTTGCAGATTTGTACAGAACTAAGAAATGTCTCTCCTGGACTTGCATCAAAATGATAGGAAAACAGTTAATTTTATGTTCAGTATTGGTTTTGTTGAGGGAAAAACCTCTTTTATAAATCTTTATACTTACAGTTTGAATACCACCTCGCATATTATATGTAATCTCAATAGTACCACAATGGGGATAACCAGGGAGAGCTGAAGACAGAATTCTACTTGACATTCTCCCCTCTGGCTGGTCTCCTCTCATGGCTCCATAGAAAGTATTGCAAATAGGACAAGCTTGCTTGTAAGTCATGGCCTGGTCAATGCAACTTTTGCAAAACGCATGTTTGCACTTTTTCAGTGTTTCTTTGTTATCAATTATCTCCATGCAAATTGGACATGTATCTTTGTCATTTTCTTCTGTCTTTGCCGTAGCCTGTCCTTCAGAAGAAAGATTATTCTTTTGCCTGCAATTGTATTTCTTCTCAGATGCTCCTGTAGCTTCTTTATAGCTGAGATCAGAGGTCAGTGGTGTCCTATTTTTACTTTGTGTTGAGTCTTCGATGGGAAGAAAGTTCATAACGTACTTTTCAGCATCAGAAAGATGGTTTGGTAAGCCAATTAACATGAATTTGTCTTCCTCCTTCTTAAGCTTTACATGTAGTTTTTCCAATTGTTTTCCATTAAGTAACATATTTAATCTTTCCTTCTGACCTTCTGAAAGCTTCAAGCTGATGAGTTTTTCTCTTAACATTGCAGAGGCACTCTGAAATGCATTGATGAAACATTCAGTAGCATGTGGAGACATATCAAAAGTTTTGATCCTGGGCCTAAATATTATCAGCATCTTCTGCTCACATGAAATGTTTATCTTTTCAATTGTAGTATCAAATTTGTCTTCAATGTCTTTTATTTCTTTGCTTAATATTGTCTCCAACAACATAAACAAAGAAGCATCAACTTCAATTCCATTCCTGTATTTGTACAGTTCAGATGACATTTTCAAATTCTTTTCAGCTTGGCTGTTTTCACCTTCCTCTGCTAGGAATTTTTTGGCAGCTAAAATCTCACTCGCAGGTCCACGAAGTAGCAACTGATTCCCCTCCTCTTTGGCAAGAAGATTACTAAATTTAGCATTTAATTTTGCTATTATCTCACTTAATGTGTAACTGTTTGTGAGAGGAAGTTCTTCCTGTCTCAGGTTTTCCGCATTTTTATGAAAAGTTCTGATAAAAAAATCGCTAGCTTGCTGTATTGATGCAGGACTTCTATCAGAAATGAGGCCTACTGATGTGTTTCCATTGTAATGATCTTTACTTGTTATACACACCCCAAAACGTTCACGTAGTTCTTTGATTTGCTCTTTGCAGGTATGACTGAAATATTCATAGAGAGCTGACGGAACTGTAAACTCATTCACTTCTTCAGTATTCAGACCATTTTCATCTTTCAAACCATTCTTACTTTCAGAATGTGAAAAATCAAGGTTCGGGTCATTGCCTGCAAGGATATCCTTAAAGTAGCAATAAGCTTTTTCAATGTCTGCAAAATCTCCTGTCAGTTTCTCAGATCCATCAATATCAGAATTTCCTTCTCTCTTTAAATTTGGACATATAATGGTAATTCTCTTCCTTTGCTCTTCAGTGAACATACTGGTATTCAAAGTTGCAGATACTGTAAGAAATATCTAAAAACATAAGAAGTGTTATAAACATGTAAATGTATTGGCTTTCACAAATCAGAGGTGTTGCTACATGGATGCAACTGTATGAGTTCGCAATAAGAGAAACAAAGCTCGCTAAGAACACAAGATAACAAGTTGAAAATGGACTGAACTCTTGAGCAAGACGGAGTCACATAGCAAAAGAATTTGTAAAGGTAAAAGAAAAAAGGGGGGGGGGTCTTGATATGAGAAAAGTTAGTGCCTGGAAAACATAGGATTAAAATACTTTTAGCTTAACTTAGGTTAAAGATGAAGAACAATGTTTGTGTTGTAAGTCTGTGGAATTTAGTGGCCCCACTAAACATGAGTGAATTATTTCACACCATCCTTCTAAAGTACCTTTAGCTTAACTTAGATCAAAGATAAAGAGCAATGTTTGTGTTGTAAGTCTGTAGTGAGATAACAGGATTTAGTGGCCCCACTAAACATGCATGAATTATTTCACACCATCCTTCTACTTCTCAGTTGGTTTAGATGATGCCTCCCAAACATCTGCTAGCTTCAGATACTCCTTGTCTGCCCATCCTGCAATAAATTTTGCAGAAAGGTCACACTGTTCTAAATCTTTGCCATCAATCACAAAAATTACAGACATGGCTGGTGTCAGCTAGTTTTGTGATTACTGGGGCATCCAACTGTGCCAAAGATGAAAAGTGCACTGTGAGGAAGACTGCTTACTTCATCTTGAAGACCCCTGCCCACAATCACTGGAGAGCCGTGTGCAGATGCCAAGAGGAGGAGACTTATAATAATAAGTTTCTAGAGCCAGTTATGATATTCCCCATCTATATGTGGGAATTATGAGTATGTATATGACTAATGCAATAGTGAAAGTACATAAACCTGTAACAAACACTAATCAGTGCACCTCTGGCTATGGTCACATGCCCAGCACTTGCTTTTGCTTGATTGACTTTGTCCCTCAATAAAACCCCATTATCTTGATTAGAGGAGTGATCTCGTATTTCACAGATGAAATCAGTATTTATTTTTTCTAAGGTTGTCTGCTTGCTGCTTCCATATTTTCAGAAAGGAAAAGCACTGGTACATCTCAGTGGGGTCAGGTTGCTATAGACACATTTGCACATAGTATTTCCCTTCTGTCAGGTATACTGACATTACACATATGTAGGTAAAGCAATTTGCTTCTAAGTCAGCAGCAAAAATGGAATTTATTAATATCATTAGCATTGCAGGAACAAAGATGATAACTTTGCTACTTAAGTTTGAGACTGTGGCCAGTATCCTCTGCTCCTGACGTCCATTAATACAGTTAGCATAAGTAATGCCATTTAGTAAGACAAACAGCCACTGTAACTAAGCTGGTCACATATTAGTCCCTTTCCCCTCTCATTATCAGGCGCTGAAGGTCCTGTGCATCAAGTAGATGAAGCAAACAGACTTCTTCCTCTCCCTACAACCCTCAAGGTTGCTGGGCACCAGGCCAACTAGTCCGCTGCTTACTGGCCTTGAATCTAATCAGCATGCAGAGCACTGTCCACAAAATCGAGCAGTGACAAGTCCCAGGTAGGAACCTGGATCACAACTGTTTCTGAACAGTGAGATCTGTAATCGCCCAGTGGCCAGGGATATGTCCACTATTTTCTGCTTTCTCTGAGGACTGAGCAAATGACTCATACTTTCATGTGTTTTTTCAAGTCTAGATATGTTACATTGGTACAGCAAACCAAGTACTAAGATTTGACATGATCTGCAGAAGTGATTAGAAACCACAAGCTAAGATTTGCTATAAAATTCAGCGCTATGCTATTTACAAAATTGTCCTACACTGATTCTGCATGTAGAAATCCTGTGCTATTCTGATCATTATTTCTATGCTTGTTAATCATAGAATCCTGTTAAAAAAATAAAGCTTAAATTGTAACTATAACTTGGGGCCATCATCATTCTGCCAAGGATCCCCAAAAGAACCTGCCTGTCCCCTTAGTGTCTAGCGACAGAGCTACAAGATGTTTTTACAGCACATTTAATATTGCATTGTTCTTTAATTGTATTAGACTCCTAGTTTTCTCTTACTCTCTTTCTTTTAAAAAGAGAGTCTTTAAAAAAAGTCATGCTTTAGTAACTCAGGATGGAGAAAGAAAATGGGGTTCTGAAAAATAATAAGTTCACATCTCTACTTTGTACAGACAGAAGGATAGCGAAATTTGCAGTACACTGCTATAGACGCCAGGTAACCACTATGCTAGCACATGCTATACCTGTTATACTACACAAAACAGCGTAAACCCTTTGGGGCAGCTATCAGTGTCTCTGTAGAGTCATGTCCACATCATGTAATGTGTAGCCTGGCCCTACCCCATGTCCCTAACACACAGTCATTCTTTTCTGCATAACTTCCAGTTCAAAGTGTCTGAAATAGTGTTTGCTGTGCTACACCAAATCAGAGCAGATATTTTTAACACTGAGGTAAAAGATGGAAGCAATTAGGGCTGTTGGAAGGTGCAAAATGTGCTGAAATAGTGTTAAAGGTCTATGTAGCAGGGAGGGATACAAATCTTACACAATTCTTCCACCTTTTGGGGGCAATCCTTGATGCATTCTATTTCCTGAAACCTGCCAGGGTGCTACTTCGAGGAACAGTGGTTGGCACATACCAAAGCCATACATGCTGGAGAACATGCTGCCTGTTAGCATGTATGGGCAACCTATGGTACAGCATTCCAAAGTCATTCCTTGCCCTCATTGCCATCTTGACTAAGATAATGTAACTGACATTGGACATTCTGTAACATGAGTGAACATACTTGTCATGAAATATTGAAGCACAACACAAAGGACTTGTGAAACTACAAGCAGTCATGGCATTGGTTGTTACCGCTCTTCCTGGTGTACCTTTTTGGTAATGACTTCTCTTGTGGCATCTCCATGGCCTTTGGCTGCCTGCTGCTCCTGCTGAGGAGGTGAGGAAGAGCTGAAGGGAATGGGGCAGCTAGCGAATGCCTGCTTTGTAAACCGGCTCTTGCTCAGATCTCCTTCTTCAGGCTGGATGACTATGTTCAGGTGCCTGGCACCGATTTCCACAACGTGACCCGTGCGAGATTCCACACTCTTCTTATCTGCAGTAATTTGGGGACAGACAGACAAGGCTGATAAAGTTACCTGACATCTTGACGGCTACAAGTGGTTGTCACAGAGACCACCTGCCCCTTGCCCACCCAGTGGTGCCCATGGCAGCCTTGCCAGCCCCCTCAGGCGGTCACTCGGCCGCGGGGCCTGCGTGCGAGCAGCCCTCCGGGGTGGCGAGACTCAGCAGCCCCCTCACCCCCGCAGTGCCGGCGGCGGACCATGCGGAGCCGAGGGTCCCGCTGCCTTAGAACAGCATCGCCCGCCCGAGCTCCTCTCCCCAGGCCCGTACGTACCTTGCTCCCGCTGGAAGAACACCCAATAGGTGCTGGGCACTGGTCCCGCTCGCACCTCGCACTCGCCGCCCCCCGACCTCTTCGCTGACTGGAAGTAGCTCTGGAGCTTGAGCAACACCTTCTCGCCGGCGATGGGCGCGGGGCAGAGCCGCACCAGCAGCGGCGACGCCGCCATAATGCCACTACCTCCTCTGCCCGCTTTCGCTTTCGTTTCCCGCTCCGTTGCTCGGGGCCGCCGTTCTCCGCCCCGCGACCTTCCCGTGACAGAAGCTGAGGGGGAGACGGCCACGTCGCGCAGCTCCGGTTAATGGGGATCCTCCAGGTAACAGAGCTGGGCTGGAGGGGGTGGAGAGCTGGAGGCAGCCCCCTATGGGATCCGGGGAGCTGCGGCTGGAGCTGCCCCTGTGCGACGCGCCAGGCCGGGGTCTCCCTCACAGCTTTGCCACCGGGCTTCAGGCCCTGGGGAACACACCAAAGACCAAACGGAAAACCTCAAATAAACCGTTCTTTTCTGGCCTGGCTTTCGGGAAGAAGTAAAATTTCCCGGCTGCTCACCTCCCACAGGTGAGCCAGAGCTATCGTAAGGCGTGAATAACTTAATGCACAGCCCTCCGGCCACCGCAATTTCAACCCTGAATAGCATTTTAAATATCAGAACACTTCGTAGTTAGTTTTGAAAAGGTATGCAGCCGGTTTTGCTTGCAACAGAACCCCTCCTGCAGGAACGCAGGGGTAGGGCAGTAACATTTACTTTCTCTTTCTTGTCTTTGTTACAATAGAGCTACTGTCCAGAGACCTCTAAAGAGAACAGTTTAGGTAAGCCTCTCATTTAGCCATCTGCAAAGTGTGTTCCTGTATTTAAGTTGAAAACTGCCAGATACGGCGAGGAAACTAGAAAATATTGATGTGAAATAGCCAAAAGTAACCTGTA
Organism: Psilopsiagon aymara; assembly: GCA_024733675.1. Classification (NCBI taxonomy): domain Eukaryota; kingdom Metazoa; phylum Chordata; class Aves; order Psittaciformes; family Psittacidae; genus Psilopsiagon; species Psilopsiagon aymara. The sequence goes on along the minus strand of JANRGW010036930.1, from coordinate 63,570 downwards.
ATGTGTGAATTAGACACAATTATGGCTCAATATTATTATTCATTGCTTCAACAGGATTTGCTTGCATTTCTCCTTTAAAAAAGCAAGAGCTCAGAAGCGTTTTGATGAATCAGTGTGTATATAAGTGCAAAACGTTAAACTCTTTACAAGCAGGCAGCATATCCCAGAGGAAAGTTTGATTGTTACAGTAATTAACATAACTACTGTATGTAGTACTGCTGACATCTGCCAGGAGACGGCTGCATAGCCATAGTGATAACGTAACCCCCCCCTTGCCATTTTTTTTTCTCCTAAAAAAAAGTGGTTTCAAAACCCCTTCTGAAGTCATAAATTCCATACTAAGAAGGAACTTCCTTGTGAGATTTAAATGCAAATCAAAGAGCCACAGAATTAGACAAAGCTCCACAAAAGGCATCATGAAATCATGACATCTTGAAATGAACGTATCGGCAACTGTTCCTCAGCCAGTGTAGCTGTGAGTTACTGACTGCAGAGGCCTGGGGAACTCACCCTTGGACCTTGCTGGAAATCAGTAACAGAATGCTAAAATAAAATGCCCTAGAGAGGGCAGAAGGAGGCCTCAGTAGGGAGAGAATAAACAGTAGGTAAGTGACAAGAGAGAGAACAAGCAGCAGGAAGAATCTTAACCAGGTTTCCTCCTCAGGTAAACAGTAAAGCAAACTCAAATCTTCAAGTCACGAAAGGCTCAGTGATATTATTGTAATCTTTTAGTGCTTAGTTGGGCTTTCTAAGCCTGTGAAAAAGGCAGAGGGATTAGGCTGTGCCAAAAATTTGGTAGGTAATGAGAGTAGGATACAATTGAGAGCTATAAACCACACTTCTATAAAAAAGGCAATGTTTTGACAATAGTATCTTGGATTTCACTTTATATTATTCTGTATCCTAGGGCCAAGCATGGTAATGGATGAGGACAGCTTGATGATTCCCATTAATGAAGATGCCTATGAAGCTCTTAAGAAAAGAGAGGACTGTCTAAGTAAACTTGTTTACAAAAAGTTTGCATGTACATTGACCTTCAAAGGCACAAAATGCACTGTTGAAGTATACAGGAAAAAAACAAAGCAGGGAATTGAGATTTGTGTTTGTAAGGATGATCTCACAAGACACAAGGCTGATGCTTTGGTGAATTCAGCCAATAAATTTCTTAATCATTCAGGAGGCCTTGCTTTAGCCCTTGTGAATGCTGGAGGGCCAGAAATACAAGCAGAAAGCAATCATTATATTCAAAAGCATGGAAAACTCACAGCTGGCAAAATAGCAGTGACAGGTGGAGGGAAGCTCTCTTGTAAAAAAATCATTCATGCAGTTGGTCCACTGTGGGTTGTTTCTGAAAAGGAAAGATGTTGTGACCTACTTCAGGAAGCTATTTTCAATGTTCTGAGATATGTTAGTGTTCCAAAAAATGGTATAAAGTCTGTGGCTATCCCAGCAGTGAGCTCAGGCATTTTTTGCTTCCCGGTCAATTTGTGTGCTCAAGTGATTGTAATGGCTATAAAGGAATTTATTGAGGCTAGTCCACCAAGCTGTCTCAGGGAAATCCACCTGGTGAACCCTTATGAGCCTATAGTTGCAGAAATTAAGGAGGCCTGTGAAAAGTTCCTGGGTGATACCAGTTCACTTCAGGAAACTCTTTCAACTTCATCAAGCCAGCTTTCAACTCGCATCAAGCATGGAGGTGTTCACTTGAGCGTCGTAAGAGGCCTCCTTGAAGAGCAGAAGGTAAGTCTGTCCCATGACATGTTGAAAAAGAAGTTGCCTCACAATCCTTGCATGATTTGGAGCCCAAGAGTTCAGAACACATATTGATCCACTAAGTAGTTATCTTTTCAGCCTGATTAGAATTTACAAATGGTAAATAAATTATAGTGGTAAGGAGCTGTTGTCTTTGTTTGCTGGTTTTTGGTGGGTTTTTTTGATGTTTATTTGCTTGCTTGTTTATCTAAATGGGTATTAAAAATCAGAACTCTTTTCTTTCTTTTTTGCATACATGCTGTTATGGTATAATAGGAAGCAGTTAAAGATTGGATGATTAATAATAACTACTCCTATGCTAATGTTTGTCTTATCATAACATCATGTAAGTGCACATTTTGTCATACATTCCCTAGAAGTCTACTCTTATTTTTTGCCTTGTTTTTTTTTTCTGTAATTTATGCTCTCATAGATGCCACTGCTGAAGTTACTCAGCAAACACTGCAATAGCTGAAAATAATTTACACAGATGACGTGCACCTTGCCTTTAAACAGTGTATCATTTAAATTGATTCGTTTAACTTCTTAGCTGGAAAATATGAGGCAAAACTTATGAGCTTAGTCACAGTAATCGCACAGAGCTCTTAGACTGGAAGCTACATCACAGGGATGGCATTTAGCTATTTCTTTAAAAACACAGTATTTGCTAAATGCAAATCATAACTTTAATTTTAAAGGAGTATCTTAATTGAACAGAAAGTTAATTTTGTCGATGTGACAGTGAAAGATCGCAAAGTTGACACTGTGGGGAATTTTATTAACCAATTTTACAGCATTGGAAAATACCACATGCCTTCAAGACTAGGAGGAAAATCTGCTCCAAAGTCTTGTAACTCTACAAAATCTTCAACAATTAAAAGCTAGGACAACTACTGTTGTTATCAGCATTCTGAAAACAAGTTTGTTGTATTTTAGATTTTTAAAAGTATAAAAGACCAGCAGGAATCTGGTCTTTCCACTGAAATTTGAAGCAACCATAGCTTTGGAGTTCCACTGCATGCACTGACCCCACTAGCTGGGTAACTATTGTAACAGGGGGAGCGTCAGCAAGGGTTGGGACAACAGCCACAGCCATAGTTCTCTCCTGCTTGTTGATATTTGGCTGCAGAATTGCATTTGGTGAAGCACATATGGGTCACTTCCATAGCTGCAGTAATAATTCTGCTGAACACAGAAGACTGGAATGGGCCTTGTGCATGCTGTTGGCTTCTGAAAAGAATGTAGGTGTTCACTGCCACCAGACTGTGCGTACTTTGATATATTCCAGTGCTGTTCTTAGTGAAAAGCAGTGCTTAGCAGTGTTTGAAAGAGAACCTTTCAAACAGCTGATGTGCTGCAGCCACACTTTTTAAAAATGAATTGTTCCTAGAAAGAGTAGCAAAGCTTGCATACTGTAAACTTGAATTATGCTGAAACTTTGCTCTTTTTTTCCAGACTACAGATGTTGTTAATTTTGTATTTGTGAATGGTGAGCCTTACTCTCCAGTTACAAGAACACTGCTGCAAAAAGCAGGTTCAGCTCTTCAGGATGAACTTAAGTCTCATCTTAAAGATCTTTTGTCTTCTAAAATCTTACGAACAAGAGGCTATAATCTGCCCTGTGCGTTTGTGCTGCACACTGTATGGCCACAATACCACCACCCGGTGTTACTGTGTGAGGTAATAGTTAGTTCGATTGATTTTTAATTAATTTTCATCTTGAGTGATGTGGGGACTAAACCATTGCTTTTCATGCAGGAATTAAAAGCTGCAGTGACCAGATGTCTGTATTACGTTCAGGACTGCCAATCTCCCTCAGTTTCTTTTCCAGCAAATGGCATTTGCTCATCAGTGCTGCCTATTGGTGTAGTGGCACAGATCATGATTGAAGAGGTTTTAAATTTTGCCAGGGCACAGCCTGAGAAGAAGGTCGATGTGCAGTTTGTCCTTTGCCCAGATGACAATGATGGCTATCAGGTAACAAATATGTTATTAACTATTAACAATGAAACACCCAAACTGTTAAAAATATTCTCATAGATGGCTACAAATTAAGAAAATCTGAATTCTGTGCTACTTACATTTGTAAGCAGCAGGTCCATTAATGAAACTATTTCTCTCATTAACAGCTATTACTGATCTTTACAGATCTTTATTTATCTTCACTAAACCTGAAGTCATCACCCTGTGGTTTGATAAACAAGGAGAAGGAGCTCTGAAATTCTTATGACTGCCAGCAAATTAATAAGAAAGAATCTACTCTTAACTCATTAAAGAATGAACTTATTCCTCCTTGGGAAATTTCTTTAACCATTTTATTATTTTCCTTTGTATGATGCTCCTTGGGCAAAACACTATTAACATGTTTTATGACCTAGTGTGATGGAAGGGTTGCTAACAGTGAGTAATTTTAACTGCAGTGGGCCATTTTCCACCTTGAATATTTAGCTGATGTGATTAATACATATGTGGTTTAGATAGCTATAAAAGTAGAGTTTGCTTTTGTCCCCATTTAACTTCAACCATTCATTGTTTCAGCTTGGTGCAAGAACTAGGTGGAGGGCAGTTGGAACTAGATGATCTTTAAGGTTCCTTCCAATGCAAACCATTCTATGATTCCATGATTCTAAGATCAGATCTGTCTTCTGTAACTGTCTCATAAGCTCTAAAGAAAGCTGTATGTGCTTCTCACTTAATCCCTTGATAATCAGGGCACATCAGAAACTCTCTTTGCTGAAAAAAGGAGAGGCAGTTTGCCAGATGCCAAATCCACTGTCTAGCAGAGTAGCGCTTCTCAGAGGCCTTCCATGTGTGATCATGAAGAGGAGTTTTGAGGTAAAGGTAGAGGAATACTTTGGATTTTAAAACTGAGTAAGGATTCATCAGCATTAAACTGCAACTAGTGAACATCTTTGTCTAATGTGGTTCCATGAGTTCCAGATATCCCACACAACAAGCAGTTGGTAAAGGTACCAGTGTGTAAGGGGTGTCTTACTTTAGGAAATGTAGAAGAACAGGAATGCTTTTGGTATTGTCAGCAACAAAATTTGGGGAGAAACTGACAAACATCCACTGTCAATAATTTCAGAACTGGGGGGAAGCAGCTGTAAACTGCTTATCTATCAGAGTTCTGAAAAGACAAATTGTGTATTTGACAACAGAGATTTCAAACTGCTCCTAAATATTTTTCTTCCAAGGTTTTCCAGAGAAAATTTTATTCAGCGACACACAAACTGGGAAAAAAACAGTATTACAACAGAAGTGATCGTTTGAGTAAGTAATGGGCAGAAGGGGCATTTCAAGTAAATAAGCATTCCAGATTTGAGAATCTGAAATCACCTTCCTTTAGAAAGAACTCAGAGTTTGCATATGTATCTTGGGGAAAAGAGGATGCAAAAGTGTGAGCGCTTTGCATTTTTACATTGATAGGAATGGAACTGGCCACTCTGTTTTAAGATTTTAAAAGCAAAAATTGTCTCTGCTTACCCTGTTAGAAGTCATTTAGTGGAAGGCAAATGAATTCTGCATGTGTGCTTTGGTTTGCTTTTGTTGTTCAGCTGCTTTTTTTTCCCCTGGAAACCTTATCTCCTGGTATCTAAACTCTCTTTTGTTTTGAACATACCAGACAAGCAGTGTGTTTCCTGCACACTGCATCTTTGACTACACATAGGAAATCGTGACGGCACTTGAAAGTTCTTCACTCTTTCAGCAGGCTTCTAAAAAGAAAAAAATTTTTCTTTCAGGTACAGAGTCAGGCAGTCAAAGTGTAAAAGAGGCTGCAAATAATGAGCCTGCTATTGAACTTAAAGGGAACACACATATGGCATTGGAAGCAGCAGAATCATGGATCCAAAGCATGATACAAATTGAGGGAAGTCACCATGCTGTTATTGAAAACAACTACATTTTTAGCCTTGGTAGAAAGGAGTTTGCAGATCTGTCTCGAAAGTATCACTCTAGTGTATGTGTATCAGAAGTGGTGAAAGGTGGAAAAGCAAGGCTGGAATTTTGTGGCCCTCCTGATGCTGTGATTGATGCGGTGCTCGCAACTGAAAAATTACTGCTTCATATACAAGAGGAGACTACAGCCAAACAAAAGGAACTGCTGTACTTAATTGGTATGTAAACAAGTGTCTAATGAAGTAAGCAAAGTGTGTGCCTAAATAAGGTCAAGTATGAAGCAACATCTATCTGTGTATTGCTGAGTGGACAGATGCATTCAGTTCACACACACTCTGAGCACAGCTTTCATTACCAATATTACTGTACTTCTGTCTGTGAACCCCTGAAAGACCATTTGTTAGCTTTGGTTACCTTCTTGGCAGTATTTCCAGTTGGGCACAGCTTATAGAAGGGCTGGCCATCATTGTATAGCCAACTTCAACTGGCTTCCTCCAGGACAGCATCACTTTACAGCCTGGCCACTGGTGACTGACAAGATTTGCACTTGATAATCATGTACCTTTGCTGAGCTCATTTGCGAGCTGCAGCTGAACCCTTGTTGCAGGACCCACCTCAGCCTTGTTCTGCAGAGTCCTTGACTTTCCTTGAGGATGACAAGGGGGCTGGGGCACCTCCCATACAAAGATGGGCTGAGAAATCTGGGGCTGTTCAGCCTGGAGAAAAGGTGGCTGCATGGAGACCTCATAGCAGCCTTCCAGTATCTGAAGGGGCCCTACAGGGATGCTGGAGATGACTTTGTTAGGGACTGTAGTGATAGGACAAGGGGCCACAGGTTTAAACTGAAACAGGGGAGGTTCAGGTTAGGTATAAGGCAGAAGTTCTTTACTGTGGGGGTGGTGAGGCACTGGAATGGGTTGCCCAGGGAAGCTGTGAATGCTCCATCCCTGGCGGTGTTCAAGGCTGGGTTGGAGAGAGCCTTGGGTGCCATGGTTTAGTGGGAGGTGTCCCTGCCCATGGCAGGAGGGTTGGAACTAGATGATTTTACAGTCCTTTTCAACCCAAACCATTCTATCATTCTATAATTAAGTTGATAGAAGCAGCGCATTACAGAAAGCTATCCGGTAATCTTTTTTCATGTTTGTATAGTCATTCAATATAGATACCATTATATGAAAGTTGCACTGTGGAGAGATGTAATGGAGAAGACAAACTGTTTTCTTTTTTTTATTTTTTTGGGGGTTTTTTGGGGGTTTTTTTTGGTTTTTTTTGTTTTTTTTATTCCCTCTCTCTCTGGTTTCTTTAATAAATACAATAAAAAAAATTATATATGTATATATTTATCAGTCCCTTTTGGTATTAGCCTCTGTCATTACTTCAGAGAATATTTAACATTATTTCAACTACCAAAGTAAAGTATTGGATCCCCGGATCCTTCCTCATTGCCTCTACCTCAGATATTATGATCTATGAAAATTTTACTCCCTTATTTGTATCTAGGCCAAGCAGAAGGACACCTTCACAAGGCAAATACTACTAAATGCATCCAGATTTCACTGGTAGAATCACACCTTCAGGAGTTTAAAGACAGAGAGAAAGAGTTTGAAAAAGCTGGGCTTCGTGTTCTTAAGGTAAAGAGGGTATTCATGGAAAAAAATAAATCTTGGCTGATATATTTGAACCAAACATGCTCAAAAAGATCAGGTGATTTCAGTATTATTGCTTTTAAAAGTTGAGATCAAATCAGCCTAATCCTTAAAACAGATGTAGTCTTTACTGCTAATAAAAAGTATTTTAAAACATAATGCAACTCCAAAAGTGGTTGAATTCTGAGAAGTCCTTTTAACTGTATTGTATATTCTGTTTCTTATTTCATGCCTCAAATGTTCCTTGTAGGACTGTAGAGAAAGATGAGATTGGCATTTTAGAATGAGCACAATATTCCAGGATGCTAATGCAGCATGTGTGTTTTCTTCTTGCGTAATCATGTCACTGAGAGACATGGAATAACAGTGTGGGTTTTTTTCTGTGGATCAGTTGCACACTTCAAATACCTGATCTGCTCTGTGGTCAGTGCCTTTAAGCTAAATAAAAAGTTCTGCCACTATAGAACATAGCCTGACCAAGACCACTCATGAATTTCATGGACATTGGTCTCTGTTTGCTTATACTACACTGTTATTTATGTTACAGATTGAAAAGATACATAATCCTCTTTTATCTGCTGCATTCCAACAAATGAAAAAAAAAGTAGAAAAAAAACAGTATACCTACCAAATAACACACAAGTTGTACCAGTATGTTCCGGTGCAGTTCTGCAGCTTGGTGTGCCAGACTGGGTTTCACAGGATGTATTCTCCAACAGGTAATAATTTGCTTTGGCATCTTTAATCAAAATTAATATAGTGACTGACTTTGAAAGTTGGATTAAAGCCAGAAAAAAATGGCATTCCTGAACAAGAACTGTTTCTTACCTGCATTTAGAGTTGTAGGAGCTTACTTTTTTATCTGTGGTACGATTTTCCTAGATTTTCCTTCCCGATAAAGTCAGTAAGGCTCTGGGAAGACAAGCAGGATTCTAGCCTAGCCAACACTGCTTACACAATATACATACACATAATGCCATGTCCATGCTTTTTTTTATTGTATCATTTTTAAAAGTCAGAAGTCAGCATCTTTATTTACTTGCTGCAGCTTGATGTGTTAAAACATGTTCAAAGGAATCATGGACTAATTGAGGCTGGAAGGTACTTCTGAGGGTCATCTAGTCAAACCCCCTGCTCAGATCAGGTGCAGTCAGAATCTGACTGAGCAGACTGCCATTCAAACTAGAGTACGCTTAGGAAGAAAGTTGTGGTGTCTATGAAGCATTGTAGTAGACAGACATTTCCAGAAATGGAAAGGATAAGCATTTAGTGCTTCATCCTGCAATAGGTGAGGGGTCTGATGTTTTGCTGGTCAAATGCAGAACTGGGATTTCAGACAATAAACTGCCTATGCATATATGTGGCACATTTTCATCCTTTCAAAGTAATAAATAGGATGACAGTCTTAATTTCTTTGCACTTTTCCAGGCCATACAGTAATAGCATTTTTATACAGCATTCTTCTTATAAATCTCAAAGCTTTTGTTTTGTAGTTTACATTATTAAGATCTTGCCGCCTTATCCGAGTCCTTAGTACAAGCTGACAGAAGTGTTTATACAACTACATTATACCTTGGTGTTTCTGTCACTGGATTAACAGTTAAATCTAAATGGTCATCAGCTGTCACTGCGCATGATTCCAGCGGGAGGCCAGTGCTAGCATTGGAGCCACTTACTGCAAATTTACTTGTGCAAGGATGGCACACATTCAGCTGTAATGTAAATGCAAGAAAATGTAACACTGAATCAAGAAGCAGACTATTAGTCAACCACCCCACAACAATTGTTAAAGGCTTTTATTCTTATAAACATTTTTCTTTCTTTTTCCAGAACAAAAATATGGAGCTGGCATCTACTTTAAAAGGAACCCAGAAAGTCTAATTGAGGGTAAAACCACAAGGGAAACAGACTCTAAAATATATGTGTTTGAGGCTGAGGTATTAACAGGCTTATACACTAAAGGCAACTCATCTTATATTATGCCACCAGCAGTGGAGGGGGACGGCATTAAGGTATATAACAGCTTGGTAGATGATACAAACAATCCTGACACCTTTGTCATCTGCAACAGTGCTCAGGCCCTTCCACGGTATTTGTTGACTTGTAAAGAAACCAGCAGTATCCTGAATAAGAATTAATTAGACCTCCTCAGAACAGGGTCTGGCACTTAGGGAAGATGTTCTTCTTGTGATCAAAGTGCCTTGTGCAAAGTGCTCTGAAATATCCATAAACAAATGAAGTAAACCAATATGTTAAGGAGGTTAGAACAAAACTATCTGTGAATGGAAGCAGAAGGAAAAGCATCACAAAATGTAATTTAACATTTATCTGGTCATTTACTTTATGCCTTAAAATGTCCTTAGCATGTGATTATACACCTGACATTTGCATAGGTTGTTACTCCTTCATTACATTTTCTTAATCCGAGATATTATGCATGTTCGTGAAACCCAAGAAATCTTGGTTGTGCCTTTGATTCCTAATTTTTCTTCTCACTTAAATGTGTATCAGGTCAAAACTATTTCTGACTCTGCGACATGCTATTAAATGCACATAGTTATGGTAAGTGTGAGGCTAACGGTAGTTAGCTGTCTAACGGTAGTTGCTATTACAGTTTTTATTAGATAAGATATTCCAAGTATTGTAGACATATGTGTTCAAAATAAAAAGTATGACTGATACTACCAGCTAACCTGTTATTTTTCCATATAATCCTAAGAATACGACTTGACTGAGCTTCGAATTTCTCAGTGGCACTGAATCTCTTTGAAAGGCTACAGAACAGTAGAGAACTGATTCAAGCTACAGCATGATATTTCTCTTTAATTAATCTCCTTTACTGGTATCTTGTAAAGATTACAGTGTTATCCTTGTAGCCAGATATCTCCACACTGGGTCTAGAGTGACCCGAAGCCAGTGACTGGAAAAGCAAAAGAGCTACTGTACTTATATTAATGCAAAAGGGGATTCAGGACAGCTCTTGGGTACTTTGAAACTTTCTGTACTAACACCTGATCTATGCCTGGTGATAGCAGGGTTCAAAACAAATCTATTGCCCCCAACTAAAAGCTACTACAAGATTTGTCCAATCTGAAGCATTTATAACCATCAGTTACAGCCCTAACTGAACACCTACAGGACTGTAACAGTGCTGTAATACAGAAACAAAGGCCTGTCTGTCAATATCAGGTCTGCTTCCAGACTGAAAAGCCACCTGTGGTTAAAATGGTAATTATCTGGGGAGAAGAAGGGCTCACATAAAACTACTAGAAACCAACATCATATGGAAAGCATTTCAGCCACGTGTAAAGCATTATGCTAATGGACAGCAGTTTGAATCCTAAAACACAGATTAAATTAGCATTTAGTAAAACTTTTCAAAATAACCTATTAATTATTGTTCGCTATAAGGGTGCTGAGGCCCTGGCAGAGGTTGCCCAGATAAGGTGCAGGTGCCCCATCTCTGGCAGTGTTCAAGGCTAGGTTGGATTTGGGCACAGTGGTCTAGTGGCAGGTGCTCCTGTCTGTGGCAGGAGGTTGGAAGTGGATGAGCTTTAAGGTCCCTTCCAACCCAAACCATTCTATAGTTTTTGTGAATTCCAGCACATTTGCACTGCACCCGCAACTCCCAAGATTAACTGTCACAGTGCTATGAACCATCTAAAAGAAATTAAGCTGCAAAAGCCTAACTCTGAACTCTTCAGTAAGGTTGCAAGGGGATTTTTTTTTTTAACTGACTACCAACAGTTTTTTAATAGAAAAAATGATTACTGAGAAAACTTTAACAGCTTACTCCAGTGCTCAGCACATGCTTCCTCCTCCCTCCATGTACACCGGCAGTTGAAAGGATTCAGTCTTACCAAATATGTATCTTCCATTTTATTACAGCAAGGTATATTCTGGTATATAATTTCTACTTAAGCTCATCAGTATTCTCTGCATTTGATGATATAACGTATATATTTACATACCTATATACATATATAATTTTAAAAAAACAGTCATGTAAGAGGTTGCATATAACAATTTTCAACTGGCCCATAAAAAGAATAATTCCATAAACAGAAACTAGAAAATAAACCCAGCACAAACCAGATGTACCAAATAGTACATATTAAAATAATTACCACAGTAATTGAAAATTCCTTATCTTAGTCCTACAATAATCAGTCAACTGGAGGCTACTCCACAGTCTCTGGGATTTCTCTGTCATCCACAATAAGGGTATGAATAATTCCTTCCTTTCGTTTCCCACTACTGACAGCCTTAATGCAACAGCTGTGATCACCAACACTGAAGTGAGTTTCAGTCCCATCTTCTACAAACTCACCCTGGGAGAAAGGAGAGAAGAATAAAACCAGACATGCTTTACTTTAGTAAAGTAAGTAAAGACTTTACTTACTTTAGTAAAGTAAGTAAAAAGCTCAAGCACATCAGACTGTTTCCAAGGTCAATATCCCTCCTGGTTCCCACCATTAGAGTAGCTGTGAGTACCTGTGACAAATACAGTGCAAATGTTGAACAAAACTGCAGAATCTCAGACTGGGGCTGTGTTGAAGTGTCCAGTTAAAGATTTGTGACTATTAGGTGGCAATCAAAATTTCACATAATCAGAAGTGGTAAAACTGAAGCTTGTGAATCAGTATCATTGATCCATATCAGTAATACAAAAAGAGAGTTTCCTTCTGAATTGTGTAGTACAATCAGCAAGTACCACACAACTGAAGTGGCAGTAAAACACGAAGTATTCAGTGGTGCCACATACAGCAAGATGAAGAGATTCCTGACTGGAGTGTAACAGTTGTGTGGTTTGGATACACAGCTCCTGCTGCAATTACATTATTTCCCATTACGGATTTTGCCACAGATGGCTGTGTTTTTGTTGTGATCTTTGGGAGGGCAGAAAAATCTGTGTGCTACTCTAATGCAAGCACAGTTTGACAATGAAACTTGTTAATGTAGCTTGCAAGAATATCTCTTAGTGCATTTATTACATCATGGGAAAGGCTGAGAACCATCAAGAACAGAAATTCTGATTCACTGAGAGAGGCTGTTTCTTCCACTGATTACCACAGAAACATCTGGTGAATCTTTTCATCTGGTTTTCAAGCACAGCAAACCTGCTGATTTTACAATTTGTACTCATCCAGGGGCTTACTCGTGACAGTAGTAAATACAGTGACAGCTCTCTAGTAAGGAAGCACACTCTTTAAGGACTGGGAAGACTACATAGCATGCATATTGAAAGCTATTTATATCACAGTATAAAAAGACACCAAATACAGTAAACCTTCTAGCCACCAACCTAATCTAACAAATGATGCAGAGGTGACAGAAAGACAAAAAACTTGTATTTGTTCCAATAAGACTATTAAGCCCTGTGAGACTATTAAGCTCCAATGAAACTATTAAGACCATCTCTAGATGGCAAAAACCCAGAGTCGGACTACATGTGTTTAACTTTCGGTCACTGCTAACATGAGCAGATTTGGAGGAGGTGGCTCTACACTCTGCATTACACTCAAGTCTCTTCCATTCCTCTGAAGGTTTTCCTGTGAAAACCCTGGACAACCGATTCACATTTATCTTGCTTGTTAAGAAGAGTAAACAAATCATTGTTTACCCTTAAATAGCTAATGTTTGGCATCCTAATTCAAATATTGTCAGTTATAAGATACAGTGAAGATCATTCAGAACAAACTCATAGTGTACTGCCTGTCCAGGTGGATGCTCATACTCTGTGGTAACGTGCCCCTCTGTGGCTCACTTTGCTAAGCTTTGGTTACCTACCCATAGCCTGTGAAAAACCTTTGGAAATGATCACCTACCGCTGTTTCCATTTTTTGACCGTTGCACCACACATCCATTGTGTCCTTTTCTGTCAAGGAAACAGAAAACAAAAAGTAGAATGAACAAGATTTTTTTTTTCCCCTTACAGACAAGAAGATCTAAGAATTTTAAAGATTTACTGTGGAATTTTACTTTCAGTTCCCGAAACAAGCTCCTTGTTAGCCATAGTACCCAGGCTACAGGGTTTGTTCTCATATTGGAGAGATGAGAGGCTCTGGCACCAACTGGCAAACAACTTTTGCTATCAACATGAATTTTTACCTCTCCCTAGCCCTGGCTACTGTTCTGGGATGTTCTGAATATTGTCAGAGATATTCTGACATTCTTAAATGGAAAAATTTGAAGAAAGAAAAATTTAGGAATTTCTGCTCAGTAATTGAGTGCTGCTCCTGCAGTGAAGCCCTAACATCTTTCAGGTCAGCAGTATTATTTAACATGTTTTACCTGGACAACTGTCTTGCTACCTTGCTAGGGCTTTCTTTTCAGTTTTTTCTTAAATCTAGACCATGTTACCAAAGGCTCACACAGGTGTAACAAGACCATTATTTTTCAAGCTGTCGTTGGCATCTAATCCTAAACTTCCAGACCTAGGATTTTACACTGCAACAGTTCTAGTCACTGAACTGTGCTTTCTCTTCATCACCAGTTATTAAATGCGTACAAATTTACTCAAAGGCAGCAACACAAAGTCATTCAGTGTTTACTTACCTAGAACAACTCTATAGTCTGCACCACCCAAGCTCAGTACCCAAGTATTGGTTGTTTTTGACCTGTTCTCCATATACTTTTTGAGGCTCTTCCCATTGATCTCCAAAGTATATTCATATGCAAAGCCACTGACAGCATCAATGTTAATAGTAGCTTTTGTTTTGGATGCTCCAACAGTGAATGTTTCTTTACCCACTAATTTAAACATCCATTCTTTTCTTATTTCTTCCTGCAGAATCAAACAAAGGCAATGGGTATTAACTGATATAACATGAATGTATATTTTAGTGTAATTTAGTGTAGATTGACTAGAACTTGGGAAACAGCTCAGTACTTAACTATTATTTCAGAAAGAATGAATACATGGTATTTTCCATGTCTACAATGCCTCTGCCCAAGGACAGCAAAGCACTTCATGAATAATCATACCTTAATTGTAACTGAAAAAAAAGAAATCAGCTAAAGTTAATCAACTGAATACACTTCACTTGCATTTATTAGTCTTTTTGTTTGTTCTGATGCCTGTTGCATGAAGTCCATTTATATAATCTGTATCATAGTGGATTCTGAGCACACATCAATTTCACCTTTCCATCAACATAGACGACACGTTTTCCTGAAGTTGTCCCATGTTCAAATTCAATCTTATGAACACCATCACTTAAAGCTACTTCCCAAACAGCCACCAAATCTGTCATCTTCTCTAAGTGGCTGTAGAGAGACCTACGGAAAAAACAGTAAAGTACATCAATTGTCATTGAAAGAGTCCAATTACTGATGTCTATACTTCAAAGTTTATTGCATCAGGGCAAGTCACTTTTTACAAATGAAAAGTAAGACTTGAAAGAATAACCCTACACAACTGCTTCTTTTTTCATGTTTTTCAAACACTTAAATATAACAAAATATCACAAAGTATAAACAGACACTTAAACAGACTCACTTTGACAAACACCATACAAAGACATATATATCCACCTAACCTCTAAAACTTCCTCTTCAGGTGATAGTATGGTTAGAAAATTACACCTGGAATTCAGATGCTCTTGGACAGTTCTGCAATGTCTTGGCAGGCATTAAAATACAGCATTTTGATTGGTCTCTGAGACAGTGTTTTAGCATTTTAAACTTGAAAACTAGTCAGGGTGACCAATTTAGCTTTTACCTGTTTTAACAGCTTTCTCTGTCATCTTTCTCATACATTATGTACATCATTCAGAAATGCAGCTCTGCACACAGAAACACTCACAAAGGCAGAGATCTGGCAAGATAATCCTTTAAGTAATCTTTTAAAGTTCAGATACAGACAGAAGTGACCACTGGGACTATGGATATCTTTCCAAATCTGCCCATAGCACAATACCTCGTTTTCAGTTTAAAGCCATACCACAGTGATTTTTTACCTTACTTCATCTTCACAGATAGTAATCTCCTCACGGGATGCCATAGTAACCTAGTAATCCAATTAGCAGCAAGAAATAAAAGAAGAGCAGAATAGCAGCAGAGAACCGTTGAGGCCTAGATTTACCCCGTTTACTCCATCCAAGGCAAAGGACATACAAATATATTTCTTTCCTCTTAAGACAGAACGGCAAATGTAAGTATTCTTTTACAAATTCAGAAGGTGCAGTTTATCCTAGCTTTATCAGCACATCACAGCTTTGTCAGTTACTTGATGGAAAAATGGTTTCCCCAGCTTGTGAGCAAGAGCTTAAAAACAAAGAACTTGACCAAAACAGGAACCAATTCCAGAGCTGCCCATCTCAGTCACAAACTGAAACAAACCAGGGACTGTTGCCACTTTTGGGAAAGCAAAATAGCGCAGGCAACAAGGCCAACTGACTCATTTTATTAAACCATTGCTATCTGCATTGTCTGTGCATATCAGTAAGCATAATTTAAGTAAGCGCAAATAAGTTCATTTTTTATGAACTGGACTTTTCAGTAAAAAATTAATTAAAAGTGAAGTTATAAGTTCTGGGGTCTCTCTTCAGCACAACAGAGGACACATTTTAAATGCACCAGCAGAGGTGCATTTAAAAACTGAACCTCCTTCACTCTGTCTTAAGCTATCTTAAAACATGTCTAAGTACACTGCAGTATTACTGTTGTGGTTTTGTCAGTACACACATTCCTGTTCATAAACTGAAAATTAGGTTTTACTGTTCCTAAAACTTTTCTAAGGATCCAAGGACTTAATTCTCACAGTAGTGATATTATTTTGGTTGTTTCTAAAATTAAGGATTGGTTTCTGTGAAGGCTCACACACTCTGGCACATGGTGGAAGTCAGGCTGGGAATATTTCACAGAATCACAGAATCATTTGGGTTGGAAAGGACCTTAAAGCTCACCCAGTTCCAAGCCCCTGCCATGGGCAGCAACACCTTCCACTAGACAAGGTTGCCTCAAGCACCATCCAAACTGGTCTTGAACACTGCCAGGGATGGCGCATTTATTACTTCTTCGTGCAACCTGTTCCAGGGTCTCACTGCCCTCATACGGAAGAATTTCTTCTGAATGTCTAATCTAAATTTACCTTCTTTCAGTTTAAAGCCATTCCCCCATGTCCTATCACTACATGCCCTTGTAGAAAGTCTCTCTCCAGGTTTCTTGTAGCCCCTTTAGGCACTGGGAGCTGCTCTAAGGTCTCCCTGGAGCCCTTCTCTTCTCCAGGCTGAACAATCCTTGCTCTCTCAGCCAGTCTTCATAGCAGAGGGGCTCTAGCCTTCAGAGCGTTTTCGTGGCCTCCTTTGGACTCGCTCAAGCAAGTCCACATACCTCTTCTGTTGGGGGCCTCAGAGCTGAATACAGTGGAGTAGAGGGTCAGAAATCAGCTCCCTCAACCTGCTGATCATGCTTCTTTCAGTGCAGCCTGGTACACGGTTGGCTTTCTGTGTGCAAGGCCACACAGCCAGCTCATGCTGAGCTTTTCATCAGTCAACACCCCCAAGTCCTGCTCTTCAGGGCTGCTTCCAAGCTATTCTTATTTCGGCAGTTCCCTCCTCCTCAAAGGAGTGGGTGCCAGGCTTTCAGGGCAGACCCAGCTCCTCCCTGCTAACTAATCAACACAAGTGGCCTCAGATACAAAAAGAAATGCCAGAAGAGGTGGCACCTGGAGCATGTCTACAGGCTACCCACAGCAATGGCACTACCCCCAGCAGGATGCAAACCTGCTGCATGAATACTAGCAAGTAATTTAGGATTAATGCCACAAGGGTTAGGAAGCATCCCAGAACATACTCTTTCCTTTTTTTTTTTTTTAAACGTATCATGGCACTGTGGTAATCAAACCTGAACTCAAACTTTACGCCAGCTCTATGTCTTCTGAAGGGCAGTGGGTATCCCGGGTGCGAAGGCAGAGTCGTACACCTTGCTGGCTCCCATTCAAGAAAAGAGGTTTGTACTGACTGCTGAACACCAGGCATCTCTCTGCATGCTCCGTTAAATCAAGTCAGCAGTCCGAAATAAGATTTACTTCTTTATCCATAACGGCTTGTTCTGACAACTAGGCTAGGATTACCATTCTGCATCCGCCTAATCCATGCCTAGCAATAGACAAGAAGAGATGGTGCACTAGCAAGTGTACGAATTCTACAGACGGCAAGTTTCTCCACACCACCCAAATTTAATGCCAGCAAAGATTAGGGGGGGGTTGTTTGTTTTTAATCTAAGCTCTGCCAGCCACGTTTCTAAACCCTCCTCACGCAGCTTACTGTGATCGCCTTGATCCTCCATACCTCGCGGAGACACGCGGCTGCCCGAACCTCCGGCAACACAGCCCCAGCTCGACCCACTCCTCCTACGGGCCGGGACCAGGACAACAAGCTGAAGCACACGCCGCCGGACACACGGTCTGCTTCCTCTCCTTCCTCCTCCTCTAACGGCCAGGCCGTCTCCAAGGAGCCCGGGAGACGCTCCCTCCGCCCGCGCAGGCCTGGCCCCCCCCCCGGCAATATCGAGGCGGGGAGGGACGATGCTCTCCGGCGCCTGAGAAAGCACCAGGCCGCCGCGGGCGAGCAGCCGAACGAGCAGACAAGCCAGCCCCAGCCCCACCCCGCACCTCACCGCACCGCACCGCTCCGCTCCGCTCTGCTCCTACCTGCGCGGGATTCTCCTCCCCCTCGCCTCCCCGTACCTCAAAATGGCGGTGTGCCGCCAGCGCCGCCCCGCGGCCGCCCGCCATCCTCTTTCCCGCCCCGGCGGCGGGCGGGCCGTTACCCCTTGCTCCGGCCCACCGCGCTTGCGGCCACAGCCAGACCTGTGCTCCGTCGCTGACTGGGACCTGCTGAGGCTGTCTGGCCCGGTGACCGACCTCTTTGCTCTCCTGTATCCCAGTGGCTGTCTGCAGCCGGCAGCGCGGGGCCCGGCCTTCTTTGCTGGCGGTCCGGGAGAGGGCGGCCCTCGCCATGATGGAGGTACCGTGGCGAGCCTGAGGCGGATGTTGTTACTGCTTTGTAGTTAGAACAGAACTGAAAGAAAACGAAGAGTAAATCCCCAAAGCAGGCGCACGCGCCCTCTGAGGGCCTCTGCTGGGGCTGGGGCGGGGGGCTGAGGCTGGCTGCCCCCTGGTGTGCTGGGGTGAACCATGGGCTGACTGTTGTAAAACTTCACTCATTGCACGTACTTCTAGTAGTGATCAGGGAAACTGAGTGCTCTGGATGTTGTTAAACACCCCTTACACCAGTGCTTGTTTCAGATCCTATTGGAATGCCTCACAAGCTCTGCTATAGTGACTGGGGCTTTGGAGGGCTTGGAGTTGGTTTGGTTTTGTTTGGGAGCATTTGGTATTTTCTGCTGCCTGCACAACAGGAAAGATATGGACAACTTGGGTTTCTGTCTCCTTCTCCCACCTGCAGCAGGAGAAGGCTGAATGGGAAGACTTAAACAAGCTATTAATGCGTCATGGTTTGAAACCAGTGAGTCTTGCTGCCCCCCAAAGCTGCAGAAATACAGCAGGTAAGGAAATGCTAATTGTACAAGGATTTGTATTTTGAAATAGTAAGACTAAGTTTTAAAGGCATCTCTAAAGCTGTCACTTCCAAAGGTAGCAGAGATGTTATCTTTCAGATATTATCCCTGGCAGTGCTCAAGGCCAGGTTGAATGAAGTCTTGGGTGGCATGGTTTAGTGTGAGGTGTCCCTGCCCATGGCAGGGGGATTGGAACTACATGACCTTAAGGTCCTTTCTGACCCTAACTATTCTATGTTTCTATGATTAAAAGCCTTTCATTATGATTTTGCTTATTTTATGTATCTCCAGATACGATTGTCTTAGACAGTCAGTCTTCTCTAGGAATAAGACTTGCATTAAAAACACTGATGGAGAACACTGACCGACAGGAGCAAATGGTGCAGGGGCTTATGCAGACCAATCGTTCGCTTAGGTAAGGATAAGCAGTGGAAGGAACTTACTTGCTAATGCACAGGAAAAGCATTACCAGTGTCCTGCGCCTGCCAGGTGGAGCTCTTGTTGCACCAGCAGCTTAAGACTGTTTTCCTAAGATTGTTGTCCAATATGCAGCAACATTGGCCTAGTTCCTTTTGTGCTGTTCTGCTATTTCATCTGCTGCTGCTTCCCATACTGTTGCCACAGGCTATTATTGAACATCATCACATAATGTTGTCAGGCCTGTGCTTTCTTCACTGTCTTTAGTGAAATGAGTTTAATTTAAATTAAGGATTTGTTTGTTTCTTTCAGAGATGAGATCCAACATCAAAGTAGTCGGGCATCTCAGCAAGAGCAACGGGCTAATGATTTGGAAAATGTGGTGAAAAACATTAAATCCAAAATTTGCCAGCTGGAAGATGAGACAATAGCTAAAGTTTGCCAGCAACAGAATCAAGTCAGAGAACTTCAAAAAGTTCAGCAGGCTTCACAGGTAATTCAGATAGTGCTGTCTGAGGATTCAAACTTCTTACTTGTTTTACAAGCTCTTAAAATATTTGCATTGATCAAAATAAGCGTGAGTTCTGGGTCGTAGAGTTAGTACATTGTTTATAGCTAGGATTTTTCAATCTATATAGAATTTTCTAGCAGTAACTTGGAAAAATACCTGTATCCTTTTTTCACTGCCTCTTCGGTATGGCTGAAACTGAGCCTCCTTGGGACCAAGTGCCTACCTGGACACGTACAGTACTGTCTGCAGTTTGTGGGTTAGAGTAATTTCGTAACTCTCCCATTATCTGTTCGCAGGCAAAATACCAACAGCAGCAGGAGAAGCTGCAAGAACAGGAAGAGACAATTGCCCATTTGCAGAAGGAGCTGTGCAAAGTTGGGCTGGAGGAGCAGCGGCGTGTTGCCACTCAAAACAAAATGTTTTGTCGCTTTTGCAAAAGAGCTCCCAAGTCTCTTCTCGACCAGCAGTAAGCAATTTTCTTATGTTGGTGAGCAACCTGTAACATTAAATGAAGAAACTGATTTTAAAGTAACTGTTCTCAATATTTATATTTAAGAAAACAAAAAATAACAGGCTGGAGACCTTAGGAGTGCAGGCTGAAATATGAATTCTTGCACAGCTACATCAGTGCAGGGATTTAAAGTGTGAGCTGGATAAAACCATGGCAGAAATTCAAAACGTACACGCTAGGTGTCAGCAAAGAGAAGGGAATGATCCACTCTAGTCCGGAGCTGCGGATCTGTTAGGGTGAGCTCATCCTGGGACTCTAACGTTTAAAAATGTAAATTAGAAAACAACAAAGACTATCCCCAGCCTCACCAGAAAGAGCCCTTCCAGTTCTGGAAAGACCACTTTGCAACTGCGGACTGAAGTTTTGCTGCAAGGCTTCCCAGGTACTTTAGGGAAAGTTCTGCAAGTATTCTAAGCCTGTGTCTCTTGCAGTAAGATCTCCATAGTTCTGCTGTAATCAAGATTTGACAACTCTTAGGCCCCAGGTAGCCACACTGTTGGCTGCTGTCAGCAGATTTCCTAGGCCTGGCTAGCAAAGTTTTCCTGGGTAGTATTTAAAAGGGATTGTGAGTGCACAGCATTTTTCTTGTGCCCTTGCTGTATGAGAGGGGAGGATCACCGAGTTTGGTTCCCTTTGCATTCTCACATGCCTCTCCAAAACAGGCAATCTGAGAATGCTCAAGAGGAAAGTCAATTTCTCAGCTGTTCAGTTTTTTGTGGGTCTAGGTTTTGCAATCACTCTGAAAGCATATTTAGTTTCTTCAGAGACAGATGTTCTCGGGCTGTGTGGGACCTGTGCTTTCACCTCCTGCAATGCTTGCAGAGCCCTAGTGCTCAAGACTGCGCCTCACTGTTAATGCTTGCTGGGGAAACAGTCAGAAGATGAGGAGGCTGTCAGGAGGATTTAGCTTTTTTTCTCCTCTTGAATAATTTTGCTGCTTTTTAGACTAGTGCATAGTTAATGTCTGGTCTGTTCTGGAAAACTGTGATCATGTTTGGTATGAGAGAGAACCTTCTTGAAGCAGTCACTTCTGAAGCATAGTGCAGATGTTCCAGCTGGCCTGTTCCAGGCATGATTTTTATTGGTTTTGGAGAATATCCAAGATTCAGTAATGCCATTTTTCCTTTCTTTAGGTTCCTTTGTCTAATTGACTATTATGAATCTCAAATTAGTGAAATGAAAACGGAGCTAAGGTAGGTCTCATCTGATACCTTATGGTTTTACTGTTCAAATTTTTCATGCTCCTTACTGTTCTTAAATCTTATAATGGTAAATTTTCTGTGTTCCAGATGTCACTAGTGTGTAAGAAACAGCAAAGAATTGTAATGGTCATGGAAGTTTGGATTCATCCAGGGAATAACAGTCAGGCTAAGCAGCTGATCATGCAGGAGGCTGGGACAGCTAGGAGTTGGGTTTTTATTCTTCCCTTCCTCTTTTGCCATGGTTCACAGGCAGAATTACTGCGTTAGCTGCTCTCAGTTGACTCATCTCCCTAAACAAACAGGCTACCAGCTAAATGGTGCCTAAATGGTACAAAGCAACAGGCTGAGATACCTGAGGCATTCCTATCATTTGGGATTATTATTATAATGAACAAAGAAATGCTGTTTGCTTGTATGGGAATTTCTCTCAAGGAATAAGTGTACTTAATTAGTACATGAAACAGCTTTCCAGAAACAATAGAGAAGAGCAGTGGATCTTAGGGCAAAATTTCTAATCTATTTACTTCGCAGCTTATGGAAATATTATTACCATATATACTGCCAACTAAACCAACATAGATCTTTGAGGTATTCAAATTGCAGTAAACTGAAACAATTTATGTTTCCCAATAGGCAACATAAAAAAGCTGAAGATCAGGTACAGAAAGAAGTGAAAAGCAAGGAAGAATTCTTAAATCTAGATGCTACTCCTAATTACAGAGCGCTGCTCACGGTATGGAACTGCTAAGAATAAGTCTGTGCAGATCTCTAAATGGTAACTCTTAAAATGCCAAATAGAAACATACATGTATTTGATGCTTATCCCCTTGTTCTTATCATGTCTTCTTAACTTGCACACTCTCTGGCAGGGTTCACTGTCTTTATGCAAAGATTCAGTCTATTTTGTGAGTTGTCTTTGCCTGGGGGCAGCATAACCTCCTTAATCACAGGTTCTCCAACTGTCGTCTAATGCAGCAGGCTCTTGATCTTTGTTGACTAATTCCTCATCCACTCTGTCTTGCTATATAGGCATCTGGGAGCTCTTCTTCATATGTGCATACTTTAAATTGTTAAAGCTTGTTGATTATGGAATGAGTGAAATAAGAGATGTAACACAGCCTATTTGCAGTCTTTCCAGAAACAACTTATTGAAACAAAAACCAGGAATGAACAGCTTTTACTTGAAAATATAAATCTCAAGAAAGATTTGGAAACAAGGTGAGAAAGGATAAGTATCATCCTTTGCAAGGGCAGTTCAGCAGACTGCTTTACAGAGAAAGAGGCCAAAAGCACCATCATTGTAAAAGTGTAGTATGGAATCTGCCTTTAAAAGTGATACATAGAAATGGCAGCAACAGTCACCCTTCCCTCCATATGCTGTTAATAACAACAACTGCTGATAGTTAGTTTGCTATTTATTGCTCTTACTGTGTGGAAATGTTGCAGAATTTCATTTCCAGAATGCTGCTGTGGCAGTGCCAAAGCTTGCTTACTTTTTCATTTGGCCGAGTTTTATAGATACCTTCAAATGCAAGACATACAATATGGTACTTTTTCTTTCTAACAGACCAACTGCACAGGAATTAAAACTTTACAAGCACCAAGTGAAGAAACTAGAGAAAACTTTAAAGAAAACTATCAAGTAAGTATATTTCTTCAGTAACTTCCATGAATCCTCTGAACCTCTGATAGGGCAAAGATACTCTGCACCCTGTCACTTAGATAAGAGCTTATAAAGCATGTACCTTATCCCCATTTCTGGGAGCCTGGCTATGAGCAGCAAATGCTACTGTATCTCCAAAGACGCACTGTGAATCTCTCAAATGATGGTGTGGTATCTTTGGAGGGCACAGCAGTGTGTCTTTTTTTATTTCATTTTGTTTTTCTGGATTGGATTTGAGTGCTATTGCAGGCCATATGGACAGGTCCAAACTGTGGTGTTTGTTGCTTCCATGAGCTGTAAAGAAATCTACTGGTTACATTATGGATTATGAATGAGAAAGTATGAGTTGACAAAACATTGAAGCCACTTAAGTTATGTCTGTATTGTTCTTAGAAATTGACTTAGTTTTTTCTGAAACATTAATAAGAAAATACATTGAAGGTATTAGAAATCCTTGACAGAGTGTTTTCATCTGTAATTTCAGTTAGTCATTTATGCATATATGTGCTGAACGATAAAAAATTTATAGTCTGAAAAAGACATCACTTGCTTAAACTTTAAAAATGTTCTTCATTTTACATAAGGTATATTTACATGGTCTTTTCTCTCATACAGTGGATAGGATTTAATGGTAGTTTTAGACAAAGTAATCTCAGATTTGACAAGAAGAATAGCGAGCTATCAAGCTATGTATAGAAAGCCAAGAAAGATGTTCAAGCAGATAAACACTGAGCATGGAATTTGACCCTTTTGAGTAAAATTCTGGATTTTAAGTCTTCAGCCATAGTAGAACCTCTGTAACAGAACAGCTGTGCAGCTGGTGATATCCCTTCTAAATCAGCATGCAGTCTGGAATAGCCGCAGCCTAGAGACTGGAGATAAATTAATGATGCTTACATTAGGTATTACATTTTTCAGCTAGCTCAGTTTGATGGAATTCTATTGGCAGGTGTCATATGATGAAGATTTTTACTTTGTAGGTGGAAGTATGTGTACTTCATACATGGTTCTTTAACCAAGTTGAAAGTAGTGCCTGCTGCTAAGGCTTCTTATGTAACCCACTGTATCTGTTTGGCATGTAGATCTTCAGGGAGTTGTACCGGAGAAAGAACAGAAGAAAAGAAAGAATCTGAGAGTATCGCAGGGGTGGATAAACTGCAGGCAGTTTGCCAGCAGTACTTGAAGGTATGCAGATTTTATCGGTACTGTGTGTGTTTAGCACTATTACTACAGTAAAATATAACACACAAGTTTTGTTTAACCATGTAAACTGAAGTATGCTATTTTGAATCTAAGAGTTCTTATGAAGTCCTCCGCATGAGATGCGTAATATTCTGGATTTGGCAGTTAATGTAGGCTTGTTCTTAATTTTCTTAGTTGTTACATCTTAGTGTAAACTACCTGAAAATAGAGCATGGAAGCAGAGACTAGGTTGGGAAACATCAAATGAATGATTTAGCTGAGGTCTTTTCAGGACAGGGGACTTGTTTGTGCTCTTGTGTGGTACAGGTCCTTATGTTACTGTTTTAAACATGCCTGAGGAGAGAGTAGCTTTTATTTTTCTTTGAATAAAAAAAAAAAAAGGGCAAACATAAGACTTAGCAAATTGTAAACTGTGAAAAGAACAATGCCTCAAGTGTATAAATGTTACATATCCCAAAAGGAGAGTATGTTTGTGTTGCTTTTATGTATTTTCCAGCTAGTATAGTTTTAAATCTTTAAAAGTATTATGTATTAAATGCTTCTGTAAAATTCATTGATAGTAACTTGTTGGAGCTATTTATGATTTAACATTTAGACCATCATGACTGTGGTAGAGAGGGATTTTATTATAAATGTGGTACATATTTGAACAATAACATTTGTTATTTGTTGTTGAAGGTTTTGTCCCATATTGATTCTATCTTGCAAAGCCCAAAAGCTCCTCCCTTAATATACAGGCGCAGTAAAGGGCCAGTGCAAAATTGCATTAAAGAGAATGGGCAGGAATGTGGATTTGAGCACCTTCCACTTATTGTAGAAATGTGGGCAGACCAGCTAATGGCCCTGAAGGTAATGCATTATTGTTCTTGGCTTTATATTCTTCCTATAATCCAATGACCCTCTCCTTGTTCCCTTCCAATATGTAGGGTTTTTTTTCCTGTGTGCAGCTTTTGTTATTGCCTGACTTGGTGTTAAATTTTAAAAATGATTCTGCTATTTATATGCCATTTTAAAACATAGTGGGTGAAAAATGTGCAGTGTTCCTACACACCAGAGATATTCCTCTGTGTATATCATCTAAATGGGTTTGTTCACCGCCTAAGAAGTCACTTAAATTTTAGAGTCACTGTACTTCGTGCATTGACAATACATTCTTTTTTTCCCCTTTGTCTTGCCCAAACAGTAACTTTCTGATTGAAATACAAGTGAAGGAATTCTGGTTAAAGCCAAGGTCTCTGTGACCAGCACTTCTTATTTCACTGAAACAATAATATTTGGAGTATTTTAATTGTCAGACTACCAGGTTAAGCAAGACTGTAAGAATGTAAGCAAGAAACTGTGCTGAAGTTCCATGAAAACTAAACCCTTACTATCTCCAGTATAAGAATGTTTTTGCATATGAGAAACAGAAAATCTGCCTGTTTCTGTAATAAAAACACCTTCAAGCAGTTACTAAAATAAGTTGTGTCCCCTCCTGTGTTTTAAAAGAATTTGCATAGGTCCTTGAAAAAACTGTCTTTGGAACTGGCACCCTGGCACACTGAAGATCCAGTAGACAGCAGGGAATCCATACGAGTTGAAGACCTCCAGTTCATAGTAGATGCCATTTTGGAGGAAATAGAAAATAAGGAAAAGGTAATTCTTCCAGTGGTTTATAATCACAAGTTACTGTGGAATTCTCAAATGTGAACTTAGCGTGGTGATCAGATTTGTGCATTCGAAAGCCTCCAAGGGTTTAACAGATAGCTGTTTGATGACGTTCAATGGTCAGAGACTATTTTAATATAATGGATAAATTCACCTCTGGGAGGACTGCTTTAATCAGAGTAATTTGACCAGTGAGGATTTTGCATTGCCCTGTAGTCTCAGGTTATCCTGTTCTGTTTCTCAGTCAGCATTGAGAATACATAAATGTCCTTACTAGGCAACAGAGAGGAAAACTTGTTAGGGAGTTTTTTTAGTTTGCTGGATATTTGCATCTGAAAACTCTCTTTTCAGTATGTCTTCAGATTTGAGAATATTTGAAATGCCGTGGTTTAATAAGAGCAGTTACACCCACTTTTCTTCATGGACTAGTTTTAAGAATGTTTACTGTTTAAAAGAATCCTTGCTTTGTTAAGCAGTAACACTGACGAGTTGCTCCTTCTGCTTGCTACAGAACAGCCAGACACCATCCGTACCAACCCTGTTAGCGATAGTTTCTCACTTCCAGAAGTTGTTTGACGTGAATTCTCTCAGTGGCATTTATCCACGAATGCATGAGGTTTACACAAAGCTTGGGGAAATGACCAATGCCATGAGAAATCTCCAGGAGCTCCTGGAACTAGGTAAAGACTTGCCAGCCAGCATTTGTTCACACCATTTCCAAAGGGAGAAGACAAGAAAAAGCCTGATCTCTACATTGAAAATTTGGGGAGATACTAGGAAATGCATAAACCAGGTATATTCTTCATGGGAAAGATAAAAATGGGTCAATTGGCTGTTTAAAAAGCAAATCCCCATTGTTCATAAGCCTTTGGTAGTTGCTGAGGAATACAAGGGAGGCAGAACAAAGGAGTAACAGAGGAAATTGATTTAATTCTTGACTATCTACTCTAAAGATAAAAAATTTAAGAAAAAATAACTTGGCCTCTGCTGTACATTTCTCCTCAGTGATTCATTCAAGTGCAGTTACGTCCAGTCCTCAGAAACTTCAATCTTATGCTGCTAAACTTAGCTAACATTAGGTTATTTCTGACCATGGGCACTTAGTTTTTCTGTGAATGGTGGAACTTGCATGCCTAGGTGTGGGAAAACCAAATAAACTCTGGGCACCTACAAGAACTGGATTGTGTCAAAAATACTTTCCTGTTAACACTGTTACAAGGAACATGAAGCGGTTGTTTTTCCATAGACAGTTCTGCTCCACCCACTGTGGTAGTGAATACTGTTGGGAAACTGTGTGACATAATTAATGAGAACGTGACTGAGCAGGTACAGCAGCTTCTGGGGACCCAGGACATCCACAGGTATGTGCGGGTGCTCCACCAGCAGCCCTTCTGCAAACGTCAAATGTAATTGGGAGAACAGGCTAGAATGGATACTGAAAGAAACTTCACTTATTTGTTACAAAGTCATTAAGCTGCAGCCCTGAAGGAGTTGGTACCATCCTCCCTGAAACAAATCCTGAATATTTTCAAAAGGATAAAGGGGGCAGAGAGAAAAATTATGGTCAGAAGATTCCAAAACCCTTCCTTGGCTTGCATGGATGAGGTGATCAAATAATGTTTCATAGGATGCATGTTGCATAAGAAGACAAAGCAAATAGTGCACGTGGGTGGGGAGGAGAAAGTGTTGCAAGGTTTCAGCTGTAATGTACAAGTTGTTAAGAGAGTTGGCTCAAGCTGACTGCAAATGCTCTGGGAACTGGACAAATCCCATTGTAGCCTCAGCAGATGATCACAGGCACACGCTTGGTTGCAGACTGCACGCACTCACAGTCGGCCTGCGCTCCACAAATGTACTAACACAGAGGCAGGTAGGGAGCCTGACACATGCTGAGTTAATGATACTGACTCCCTCAACCTTCCTGCACTCACCACAGTTTTAACTAGTGAATGGCTGCTTATAAAATATTTCCTGCTCCACCTCCAAGGCAGTTACATCACCCACACCCAGGCAGTATATTTAGCATACACAAACCAATGTTCCAGTCCAAAAATTACCTGGTGCCTTGTAAGGAGGAAAGGATGTATATAGGGCATGAAGAGTGAAATTAGAGCTCCTCTCTTTTGACAGCTAAGTTGGCTGCAGGTTTCAGAACTTAAACCCACATTTTTGGTGTAGATGGTTTTATATGCTACTAAGCAGAAGCGTTATTAGAAAGTCATGACATAGTATGACAAACTAGCAAAGAGATGAATTGAAAATGTCCTGGCACCTTTTATCTGACAGTCTCATTTGCACCTTTCAGTATAATTGATAAGTTAGAAGAACATGAGTGCTTCTTTCCACCATTTCAAGCTCTCATTCAAGACTTGCTCTGTCTTCTAGGTGAGTAATATTTGCAACAGTTGTAATTATCTTCATGCCAACACTTCATCCTAAAACCTTAAATAGCTAACACGTGTTTTGTTTACTGCTGGTGTACTAAAACACAAGGAGGATGCGGGGCAAGGTGCCAACTTTTGTGTCACTCTCTTTCCATCTTTTCTCAGGAAGTGACCCAAATACACCATTCTTATTGAACAAGGGTTGTATAGAGTC
The DNA here is from genome assembly GCA_024733675.1 of Psilopsiagon aymara. NCBI lineage: Eukaryota > Metazoa > Chordata > Aves > Psittaciformes > Psittacidae > Psilopsiagon > Psilopsiagon aymara. The sequence goes on along the minus strand of JANRGW010036930.1, from coordinate 34,994 downwards.
AATCATATTACTTGTAAGATAAGCTAAATTGAGGTTTTTTTTCCAAAAGCATTAGAAAGTGTGAGGAGTTTATTTTACTTACTGTTTGCATTTTTAGCGTCTTAGTTAGAACTTTGGCTGAACTCAAAGATGTTCTCAGTACACACAACCTTACTGTTTTGCTTTTTGTTCTGTTTCAGATATCTGTAACCTGGATGATATTTTACCTACAGTACAAAAGTTGAAGTTGGCAGCTAGTTAAGGCTTACTCTGGTCTTCTCTAGCAAGATCATCTTACCTGTGACTGAACACACGGGTACCTGTGACATGACAGCTACCTCTATCCTCTATTACCCTAACCAACAGACTTTTAACATAATTAAAAGCTGCTGCATCTTTTTTATTTTTCTTAATTCTTTGTCAGTTTGAGAAAAACTCACTATAACCCTGATCAGCCATCCCTGAAAGAGAACCAGTACTCTCTGTATCAGCCCAGGAAACTGAGCCCAGTCCAAAACCAGATGTGGTCTAGCCACTAAGCATTTTGAATGTTGCTGACACAGCCTGAGATAAAGGTGCTCTTACTGCCTTAGCCGTAACAATTCCATCAATGGCCTGTCTTGGTTTGCTGGGCAAATGTAAACTTGTTTACATTTTCAGATCTGTTTGGGATGTGAGCAGATTTTTACTGTGTGAGTTGCGTGTTGCTTGTTGTGGATGGAGGCAGACTAGATTTATGTATTCTAAGCCAAAAAGTATTTGAAACTTGTTTCAGGTGATGGTTTATGGTGTTCTGCCTAGCACAGATTTGAAGCTGTATATTTCAAAAGTCAGTTTTAGAAAGGCATAGATCAAGATCCTTATGCAAGGCAGAAGTTTATTGTGCAGAAACAATACACCAAGCTTCCAAAAATAGTTTTGGTATAATTTGCTCTGCTATTAAGAAAGCATACTTTACAAAACTCTGCTGTTCCTCAGGCAGAACACTTTACTATCAAGGTTTACAAGATTTTGAAATGTACTGCAACAAAGAACAAAACACATTAAGGCATCACGAACTGAAACCTTGATGACTTGGTGAACTGATCTCCTTCCTCTTGCAAGCTCATGATGTACATATCTGCAGCCACAATCTGCCAAGATACTTTTGAACAGTGGAATATCAATTTCTTAGTTTCTCAAAACCCAATTGCCATTAGAGTCTGAAACAGGTTCTTCCAAAGGGTTCTGTAGCCCTCAGGTGAAGAAGGCTGTTTAAAATTTATTCTGTGAAGAGTACAAGGCTTTCATGTTAAAACACCCTGAATAGGATCCTGGGGAAACGAGACCACCAAGCGAAGTGATGACACTGAGCTGGCACGCTGAAGGACCTCCAGGCACAGCACTTCCTTAATAGAGTGTCCAAAGATGGGGGTTCTCTGGGAGAGAGGTGCCAGAAACAGCAAAAAATAAAGAACTTATTGGGCAATTTCTTCCCAATATGGGTCGGTTTTGTTTGGTGTTTTTTTTTATGAGTAGGATCCTTAAATTTACATGTCCTGAGCTGGAGACTGCTTCAGATTTGCAGTGACTGTTCAAACCACATTGATTACAGGAGATATGTACATTCTTACAAAGTTGAAAAATTAGTAACTTATGTACATAAGAAGAAATCAAGTTTTCTTGCTCCTACTCCTTGTCAGCTCATACCTGCAAGACAGACACAACAAATAATTGTAGTTATTGCAGACTTTCTTTAAAGTTTTAACTGGCACCATAGGGAGAACTTGGGCTTTTTTATGGCCTGTGCTTCACAGGCACCCTGGCAAAGGAACTGTGGGGACGGGGTCAGCCTTCACCAGGAACTTGGGAGGCATCATTTCCTCCTGCTCTGTAATCGCCATATCCCTCTGTGAGGCACAGAGGCAAGCAGGGCCAGGGGAACTTGGTTTTCCCACCCTGTCTGAATGGATGGCAGGCTTTTGGACTACCGCACTGCATTCCCTGGGCTCCATTGAAGGAGAAAGAAAGAAGAACTACTGCTATTAACAGACATAGAAGGGGGAAATAAACCAAACCCTGCTTCTCAATCTTTGCCTCATTCCAATGCTTGATTCTGAACCACAATGAACACATAAGCAAAATTGCAAGTGGCTTATTATAATAGTTTCTGTAAATGCTTTGTAATTAGAAGTTTTATCATACATATATATTACTGATCAGACTATTAATTTAGTTAAGATCTTTATCCAAGTCAAAATTTGTCACAAGGTTGCTTTAATAAACATAATTCTTTTACTTATTGTTTCCCAGTGCCTTTCATGGTAACTTAAAATATGCTGAAGACTATAATTGACATATTAAAGTTTCACAGGGCAGGTAATTGCATAAGAAACTGGATTACCAGACAACTCAGATAAAGCTACCAGATTAGCTCCAAGTTAGTCCTGCATTTGTGGGTCGGATATTCTTGCTCACCAAACCACAGGGCCCCTTTACCAGCACCTCAAGAAGAGGTGCAGAAGCTCCAGCAAAGCAGGCAGCAGGGTCTGAAAGCATGGAGATGAAAACTTACCACTGCGCAAAGCCTTTTATCAAGTCCTCCTGTGACAAGTCAATCCGCACCTTTAAAAAGCATATTTTCTTTCTGTGCATGTTATTCAGCGTACAAATCGATTAGCTGAGCTAGCGCTCCTCCCACATCAGACACATGGTTAGGCTCAGGGAGAAGGAGCTTCCTGAGCTCCCAGGACCTGGGCACTAGCCAGACTCAGCACTGCCCCTGGCTTTCTTAGCATCACAACTTGGAAACTTATCTGTCACTGAAAAAGTGATTCCAGTTTACACAGAAAGATTAAAGCACCACTGGCAAATTCTGGGTTTAATCACCTGTCTCTCTGAGCTTCGTGTTTGTGCTTTTGGAGCCATTCCCCAAAGGGGCAGCAGCAGATCCCAGGAAACACGTTTTTACTTAAGAAGCACCCTTTTGAAATTAAGCAGCACACAAGTCGTGTGAGACCATACAAGCTTTCACCTGGGTACAGCCTGACTTCAAATGAAAATCTGGCAGAAGAAATTGTTTCCAGATCGCTAGTCCTACTACTGAGGCTTAGTCACTAGAACCGTGCTTCAGGATCCCGTCGCTGAGAATGCTCAGCTCTATTATACCAGTAGAGCAGCTCTGTTAAACTTACTTTCCCCAGCTCCTTCCTGTCCTGTGAAATGAATGGCCTGCTGTTCTTCACCGCAACGTCCAGCGTCCTTTTCTTGACATCTTCCAAAGATTCAAAAAACTCAAACCTAAAAGTAAAGTTTGGAGAGACTTAACAATTAAAATCCTATAAGCACAGGTGGCCAGAGAAGGAAGGTACAGAAAAGGCAATTCTATAGTTAGATTATATTTGCATTGTAAGGAATCTCTTCCAGGCCCCACATAAGACTATGACACTGTTGTTCAGACTGCTTACTGTGCCAGGGCAAAGGAGAAAAACATGCATCCATGATGAGATGCTATTTATCATCATTTTCCCCCTTCATGGAAGATCAGCATGTTTTCCGTGCAACCTGCATTACTCAGAGGAAGTTGCTGAGCCAACCTCCTAAGTTTACAAAGTTGGTTTAAACCACATGAGGAGAAGACAAAGGTTGAAATCTGTGGCAATTAAGTTCTTAATGGCTCCGACTCATGCCTCTGGCACACATCATCTGATGTCAAGTGAGTTTTGTCCATGCTAAATCACTGAAGTTCTGCCCACCTGAATAGCTTTTCCTAAAGTCAGAGTTGTAAAACAGGTAATGTGTTTTGGAGCTAAGTATTGCTATTACACTTAATTGAAGATGTACAGGCCACGTCAATACTGAGGATGAGGAAAAAGTGATGCTGTTCTAACACCTGTGCTGGCACAAGATCAGTGGCATTACATGAGAATAGTAATCCACCACTCTAGTGTTTAAGATGAAGTATTTTAAAATCTTTTCTCCGTTTCTGACCTATACTGACATGTACAGGATGGACCCAACATAGGAAAACTGAGCCACCCAGGATCATCCAATATTCACGTACGTGTACCTTCCTCTAAATATGGGGTTAAAACAGCCTCTCAAAAGAGCTCTAAGCATTACTATGTTTGGTTTTATAGAAAACACATTCCAGTTCAGTGGGGGACCTGTGGACATGACACTGTCAGCACAGGTGGGAGCATTTCACTCTGCTCCCATCAGGTCTTGATGAGAATATTGATCTCAAGAACTGTCCAGTCTCAAAAGGCTTTGTATTTCTGCCTTTGGTTTTTGGAAGCTGTCAAAGAAGTGTCAGGCAAAAAAGTACAAACTGAGAAAGTGGCTTTGTGAAGTATCCAAATGGAGATTGCCTCTGCAATAACAGGGAGTTAAACATGGGTAGAGAGATATCTGTGTGCAAAGCAGCAAGTGCAGGTTACCCCTGCTAGGATCCCTGAAGGGGTGGGAACAGACACCACCACAGACAGACCAAGGCCAGCCCCAAGTACCTGCAATCACAAAGTGCTGGGGTTTTCCATAAGACCTGCAAGTGTCCACAAGACAATCCTTAGCAGCACCAGGCACAAACCCTATGCATGCCCTTACATTACACAGAGATTACAGCTATTTCCGCAACAGTCATAATTAACATTTTCTTACTTCTCATCATATTGGGGATTCAGAGTTTTTTTCTTAACAGAAGTCTTCTTTCTGCTTGTCCATCTTCTATCTGGAAGCAGGTATATACGAACATATGGATCTACTCCACGATTGGAAGAGGGTACTAAGTTTCTGTTAAAAGAAATACAGTGCTGACAAGCAAGGCACATTCTTGCACTGTGTCTTCATACCTTGTCTGTCATAATCAGACTAATCCTTCATGGGTTCATGGGCCAGAAACATTTATCTTGGGAATTGGAGCAAAAGTAAATAAAACTTTAAACAAAATTTTCACTACTTGAGTGTGTGATCACTTACTATAATTCCTAAATTAGTGTTAACAAATTCAGTCATAGGTATCCAGTCCTTGTCATGATGCCTATCATGACATCCCAAGGCACGCACCATTTGTCAGTGCTGGTCAGAAGTAGTTTTGGGTGGATGAAAGCCAAGGTACCTCTGCTGCACTGCACTGGCCAGAGCTGGGCTTAGTGAGGCTGCAGAAACTGAAGCCACCCAATGCTGATGCATCTCAACTGGGCAGCTTACAAAGCACAAGGTTCTGCTCCAGCTTTGCTGATCATCTGGCAAGCTCAGAGCTCTTTCCCTTTCCTTTAGAGACATAGCAAGCAATTGTCAGTGTTACCTGCAGCCATTCACCAGCACAACGAGACTCTGCCGTATTGAAGCGTACCGCACCGTGAGCTGAATCTCTCCCAGAGGCATTTCAGTCCCACTGTAAGACAAATTGCACAGTCAAAGCTTTTAAACACAGCTATTTAACCAACCACATGCACAGGCCTAGCAGCACAAAGCAGGGCACAGTGCTGGCACTGCATTTTTAACTAAAACTGATTTTCAGGGCACTATTCTTTCTAGCATCTTAATGTTTGATGTCTAGAAAGCAGCTGGACCACAGAGGTTCCACAGAAACAGCGCTCCTGTTGGTGCCAGCACTGCCTAGCCTGCTCTCTGTAACAAGTACTCCATTTCAGTCCCTGCATACAAACAGTCAAAAAAAAGCACCTACTTGTCCTGCTGCAGATGGAGTAGCAAAGTACAGGTGAGCATGTTACACAGCTCCTTCAAGTATGTCAGTATTTGCAAAATGGGACCTTTTTTATATTTCATTCTGCATGTTATTAAAGTGGCTTCAAATCCAAAACCATTGCTTTAAAATGGTTTAAAAATGGTTTCTAAATGAGGCCCTGTTCAGAGCTAGAGAATTTGTCAGTCCACAAGTGCCAGACTGAGCAGCTGGAGCTGGAGTTGATGTTCAGGTTTGTAACTGCCCTGATGCTCTCTTAATTGAAGTGGACCTTCTTTGCTACTTCAGCTCATTAAAGATTTTACTAACCCCATTCTGCATCCCAGGAGAGACAGACCCAGCTCTCCATCCTCCTCAACGGAGCCAACTACCTGCAGCCTCACAGTATAGTGGGAAGGACACACACATAAGAGCACCTAGTCTCAAAAACTTGGCTCACAGCATTCTGAAAGTCTTAAAAGTTTCTGGATAAAACACAGCATCCAAAACTTTAAGCAGCCAAATAATCCTTATTGAGATTTTATGTTTTTACAGAAAAGGGATATTCAGACTTCCAATATCCTTTTGCTAAAATCATGAGCATTATGGGACCAAGGATATTCTGTGCAAGAGGCTCTTAAACAATATGAAGTAAACACAAGCAACATCTCTTAGGAGAGCCAGAGAAGGAAACACTTTCACTTCACACCTGAACTGACAGTAACCTCATAATTTACTTTGCTGTTGACTGGAATACTTAGGTCAATTCTTCATAAGGTGATTTGACACAAAATTCCAAATGACTTAGCAGTCATGAATTCAACCTTATGCAACAGAGAGCTGTAAACCCTAAACCTTTCCAGACAAGAACAATTCAGCTGGAAGAACACCTACTTATGAAGTTCCAGATTGCTGCTACTTAATTCAAAGCAAGAAGAAGGCAGAGAACCCAGTGAGGCAACACTGGGCGCAAGCCTCAGTTCCTGTACGACTGGCAGCGTGGGTGCTACTGCTGCTCTGCTATGCGGGGCTGATGATGTGTGATGCTCTGGATTTTGGATGTGCTCTGCCTCATTAGAGCCAGCAACAGCTTCACTTGGTACCGGTGCTGCTGAACTGTCCTTTGTGTCCACATCTTCTCTGCTGTCCTTTCTCAGCAGGGATTCAGGTGCTGCAGAGTCTTTGCTCACTGGAGGCACTTTTGAGGCTTCTGGATCTGGTGTGGAGACAAATTTTTGGTGGTTTCCACCCTTCTCAATGACATGCACAGGTCCTTGCTTCAAGGCGCTGACACCGGCCTTGACTCTTTGTGGATCAGGTTCTTCAACATTCAAGGTCTAAAAATCACAAGAGAGAGAAATGAGTGCTGCTCCCAAAGCACCAGGGTTAATGTGAGCATTATGACCTGGGATGAAATTTCACCACAAAACTGTAACAGCATGAATCTGCCATTGGAAATAAAAGAGGCCTATGGGATTAGCTGTGGTGATCTCTTCCCTCGTCCTACTGTGTACCTATTTAATGCTGCATAAACATTACTAACGCAGAGCACAATGAGAAAACAGTTCCTAAGCATCTCTCCCCTTTACTGTTTAGCAGCTTTGATTTCACCAGCTTAGATTTTCTCAGTCCAACTCTTTATTGTCATGAGGTTTTCAGCAATGGCACTGCACTGTTTTACGAAGCCTGAGGGATACATCTCAGCTCCACCATGCACTCTTAATGGCACTTAAAGTCCTTGTCACACTTTTGTTTTCTACTCATCTGTGAAGTAAAGCTGCACTTCTCCACACCCCACCTTTCTCCCCATCTCTTTTGCTCGTTAGAACTGGGTGCTTCCATTAAGGAAGCTGAATGAACATAGCAAAGAACTTACCCGCAACACAAGTTTCATCTTAATGAAGCTGTCTGAACTGGAATGGTCCAGCTGAAATCTTTGATCCAGAGCCATGTTTGGGTCCGTAAGTAAGTGGGAAAGACATACCACTGAAGTTCCCAGGACACTGTCCCGATCCTTGTCTTTTATCTAGGAGCAGGGGGGAAGTTATTAGATGTCAAGCTGGAAAGCTACCACTGGGAATAGCAAAGCAAGAAGGTATTTCAGACAGAAACCAAAATTAACTTACTGACTCCAGGTCATACTATCAAGTATGGTTACTTCCAAATGGGTGATGCCACTATTTCAAGAGTGTAACACATTAGTGTGTTTGAGTAAAAAATCACATCTCTAACTATGCAGGGAAGGAACTGCCTTATCAGGCCCCGGCATTTACTTGACTTTCCTTACGTGGAGGAAAATGTCCCAGGCACCAGGGATAACAACTGCTCTTTACAAGCTTTTTAGGTAATGGCTTGTTTAGGCTATTTTCCTCAGCATACCTTCTAATTTGAAATCCCTTTCTGTAGCCAAGTGAACAGCCAGAGAACTGGCTGTGACTGCAATGTATGCTGGTGAGACACAGGGCTTCTTAGTGAGACGAAATACCAAGGTGGAGAGATTGAATTCTGGTTGAGAATTATGAAGGCTGCAATTTCTGACAGCAACATATTCATGGATTTACTGCACACAGACCTGAATAAAACCTCCTTTGCACATGATCCTAGACCAAAGGTAGATACCAGCACTACCTAACAGAGAATCACCCTTGCAACAACACGTGCTTCATCCACTTCTTAAGTAGGAGTACAAGCACACAGAAACAACTAGCACTGAGATCTCATCCACCACAAAACAGGTTTCTTCCTAAGATTATGCACTTGAGCTTCAAAGGAAAGGCTTTTCTCTCACCTCAACATGGAGTGACTGGGAATGAGCACTATGGACAAAGAAGGTGAAAGCCTGGCCCCATGTTGGATCTTTGCTGAAATTGCAGGTCTGCAACAAGAAGATCGTGGCAAATATATCAGCTTATTCTATAAACAGCAAAGAATACCACAACACTAATCACCAGAGAGGTGACCCTCTTGTTTTATTCAGTGATCCTACACCCTAGCTGTATTGAGACACTGAAATTTCCAGGTCAGAAGTGTGCAGAAGCAAAGTCTCTGGCAAAATCAGAACAAGTTCTGTGGGGCATGGAAATGCCGACAAACAAGTCTGGCGAGCTGCAGCTGGCCCCAACCAGTGAAGCCTGGACCAGAAGCCTACCTCACCTGCAGCAAGGCACCGCTCC
>JANRGW010036930.1:0-19943 GCA_024733675.1 Psilopsiagon aymara | reverse complement strand
AACCCATTCCTGTGCCTCACCACCCTCACAGTAAAGAATTTCTTCCTCATATCCAATCTAAACTTCCCCTGTTTAAGCTGGAACCTGTTACCCCTTGTCCTATCACTACAGACCCTAATGAAGATAAACCAATCTAGAAAACTGAGTGGAAGATATTCTTCAATTTATTTTTAAATCAGAAGCATACTTATGCACACAGGATTACACGTAAACGTCAAAAAGTAAAGTAAATTAAAAGTAAGAATCGATTCCTACTAACTGAACTAAGCACCTATCGACAAGTTCTTATTTTATTGTGGAGTGGCTATTCAACTTCAATTTGGTGATACAAGTTTGTAATAGGGAGCATCCCTTTGTCATTAATTTATATTTCCCCTGTTAACGGGTGCATCAGGTATTTGATGGATGAAGGAAACTGAAGATCTGGTTATGTCAAACATTCAGATTAGCTGTTGGGTTTTTCCCCTGATTATTTTTCCTGTAACAAAGAGAAGTCACCCTCTGAGGTCCCCATTACACACCTTTACAGTGTTAGTGAAAAAAAATAAGTATCCTGACACTTACCTTCTCCAACTGAAGATCTATGATATTCTCAAAGGTGACTAGAGCCTTCAATTGGTCAGTGACTCAGTGTCTAAACAAACTTCCTACGCCATATATAGAGAGCAAGACCCTCCTAGTCCCACTTCTTCCCCAAATTATAAACCACCCAACATCTGCTCTTATATTTCTGAAAAGTTGGCTACAGAAAGCCTACAATCCAGGTGGAAACAGCTGATACAGGAACCTAAGTTGATACAGGAACACTAAGCTTGTATGCATCCACATTGCAGCAAACACAAATCCGGGCAGATTAACACCTCTGCTGAAAAAAACAGAAAGTAAAAAAAACCACCAAAACTGAAACCTAACTCACATGCGGGATAGGGAACCTCAAGTGAGCAATGTTCATGTTCTTTTTCAGAGGCACTGTGATCCTGTTTGGTAGAACCAGTCGTGCAGAAATGAAGTCTTGAATTAGTGAGTCTGACATTACACTGCAGGAGGGGGGGAAAAAACACAATCTAAATCTCTATAATCAAACAGAATTTCAGTTAGAAGGAAAGAATGAAGCACAGTGAAATAAATGGGCACTGCAAAATGAATTATACTGCCTGCTTTCATAGAATCATAGAATGATTTGGCTTGGAAGGGACCTTAAGGATCATCTAGTTCCAACCCCCTGCCACAGATCAGGTTCTAGTTCCAACCTCCCTGACACCTTCCACTAGACCAGGTTGCTCAAAGCCCTTTGGCCTTGAAAACTTCCAGGGATGTGGCAAGCCACCTTCTCCCGAAGAGTTATCAAGCGCTGGAACAGGTTGTCCAGAAAAGTGGTGAAGTCACCATTCCTGGAGATATTTAAAAGGGTGCGTAGATGTGGTGCTGAGGAATAACGATTTAGTGGTGGGCTTGGCAGTCTTGGGTTTATGGTTGGACTAGGCGATTTCAGGGTCTTTTCCAACCTAAATGATTCTGTGAGTGCCTACATACAACTGCACACAGGCAGAAGAAAGTCATGTTTGTGACTTAGCTTAGAATAAGAGGAAATGTACAGTTCAACACCAGAACCAACCACCAAGGGTGGATATGGATCACTGCAGAAAGTAAGGCTGTTTCCTGTCAGTAATCAGTATCCAGCTGAGCTGCTGAGAAGAAGAATGCCTGTGGCACACACGGTGCAAGTGCCCACTTGATGCAGGGTTGTTCCAGTCTAGGGTTACTAGGCCTGGAGGGGAATTTGGATCTACCAGGCTGTAAATGAGGAATGGAAGCTTAGGTCATATGATGAGGTGGTCACACCCCCAAACATGTCATACAAACTCATGTGCCTTCTGTGTTTCCTTGGGAATGCCAACACCAGTGATGGACAAGGAGAGGAGGGAATCGGCAAGCTTCTTCATTTCACAAGGGACTCAGAGACCTTACTGTAAAACAGAAGGAGAAGCCAGCCAAATTCAAATAAAATAGCTTGGCTTACTTTTGCATTAAACATCTGAAGGACTTTCATCTTCTTGATAAATTTAGTGCTTACAAGGTAGCTTCTCAGGGTAAGAGTGCAACAAAATTATCACAGCTCATAGATGAGGCTAGATTCACACATAAGGAAAGTCCTCTCCTCCAAATGTGAAACCAGGAGCCTAAAAGCCCTTAATCAGGCTGTTGGCTTTCCTATCGGAAAAAAACAAACCAACCCACAGAAGGTCACAGAATTGTCCCTTCTCTCAAGTCTCAGGGTACACTCAACTAAACACAGCCTGTACACAAGGACAGATGATTGCATCCAGTTTCACTACTCTTAAATAAGAGCAATCCATTTGCAAGGGGGAGCTCTTGTTTAACCTGTACTTCAACCTGTTCGTGGTCAGGCATGCTTTGCTCCTGGCTTTCATGTGCAGTGCTGATGATCAAGAAAGGCTTTCTGTGCTCAAATCCCAGTGAGAGAGCCAGGGAGTGAAAATTTAGGACACCAAATTTGCGCTTCATTATATGAGAGGCTGTAGGTTGGAACACCTACACACCTTCTCCTTGCAAGGATTAAGGAAATCATGTTAGAAAAGACAGATTAATTTCACTGATAAAAACTGGAGCTCCCAAGGCACACTTCAGGGGGAAAGGCCACTCTGGCCTCAAATTAAGAGAAAAAAGAAAACTTCCTCTTACTCAACATCAAAGGTCTTCAAGAGACCCTTTAATGCATATACTGGCACCTGAAGTAGGCAGCCACTTCCTATGAGTCTGCAAACCATGAGCTGCAGAGGAAGAAAGGGGAATGGAAGTGTCTGCCATTGCATTTAAAGGGAGAAAGGCAATGTCTGAGTAACCAGATGTATTTTGTTCTTCGGTAACAGAAATTTCTGCTTGCACTGAGGAACAAGGACAAAGTGAATCGCCAGCCAGGAGAAAGAGTTTGAAGCTTAGTACTGAAAACCACTAAGATTTTCATCCTTGCCCTGCTAGTTTTACGTACAAGATCGACCCAAGAGGCATTGGGGAAGAACTGCTACATGATCTGGAGAACCTAAAGGGTGAGCAGATTACACAGAAAGAGAAGAACATTTCTTGTTATAAATCTGGTGTAGTTCTCTTTATCATGGACTGTATCGCAGTTTGTCAGAGGTACTGCAACTCTGTGATACCATGCCTTTTTTTACTTTACAGCAAAAAAATGTAAGCTCAGGCTGGCAGTCTACCTTTGCAAGTAACTGGCATGTGGAAAACATAAGGGCTTGGTTTTTAGTTTACAGAACACTGTTGTTTCGAGGATTTACTATTTCCATCCTAAATGCAACGAAGTGATTGAAGCAGTCTTGACAGATTGTATAAAGCACACTCCTCAGGTTTTGGGAACTCCACAGCCAGATACAATGGGATGAGTATCGGCACAACATAGAATCATAGAATAGTTAGGGTTGGAAAGGACCTTAAGATCATCTAGTTCCAACCCCCCTGCCATGGGCAGGGACACCTCCCACTAAACCTTACATCTTTTATACAATGCTCTTGAGAGGAGCTTTGATGATTCCTGAAGAATGCTGTCATCCCAACTTCCAAAGGTTTTTTAAGGAAGAATAAAATGAAGCAAAGTGAACACTCACTTAATCCCTGGAACATCCAGGAGGTTGGTCATGCCTGCCCAGTTGATTTCCAAGTGCTACAACAAGATCAGGGAGAAAAATTATACAGGACTATTAAAATTTATTTCAGAAAAAATGTAGAATTTAAAGGGGAAGCAAATGCTTTTAAAACAAAGCCAGCTGTTTAAAGGAAGCAAAATCTGCACCAGTGACTGCATCTGTACATTGAGACCAACAGCTGGTATCTATTCCCTGATCTATTTTACCTGCCATAGGTGAAGTAAGGGTATCACTTGGACTTATCCTGCAACTACAGGGAAAGAGAGCATTCAGCCCTTAGCAATGGCCTCTGGCAGATGCCCTGTGGTTATACATAGTAAATCTGACAGCTCTACCTAGACTTTGAAGTTGTTTCCTCATCCTTTCACTTAGAGGTTGGCCTATACCCTGAGGCAGGGGGATTTACAAACACCACCTGACTTCAGGAGTTTGTATTTCTAGTCACACAATAAACAAGGTTTTTTTCATGTGTTAATACTACTACATCTAAGCATAAAAACACCTCATCCAAGATCAAAAATGTATGCCTTCCACAAACTCAAGCAGACCATAACCCACAAGCAAGCAAAGCTGTGTGCTGAAAGATAACTAGTTCTTACAAGACTAGAAGGTTTCTCATATTTTATTAAACCACAATTCAACTACAAGGTGAGTGATCTTAAATTTTCAAAGCACAAGCATGACTGAATGGTCTCCCAAGATGAGTGTATTTAAAATCTATGAATGGAAAGAATTAAAAACTGCCTGCCAGGAAACTTGCAGCAAAGGCCTAGGAAATGATTCCTGGGCTGTCACCATTGGAAAGTCCTCCCATTCTTAGAGTGAAGTAAGTAACTTTTTAGGCACTACTATAAAACAACAGAGCAAAATCATTCCTGCCCTCTTGGAGCTCAAGAGGAGCATTGAACAATCAGAAATTTGCTATTCAAATGCCTTCAACAGTTGCACAGTTTGGGTTACCAGCAATGGACAGCTTGTGTCACTCACTGAAGACCTATCCATTCATCAAGATAGACCAAAAAGCAGGAACGCTGCAGAGTGCAGCTCACTAAAGACTCACCGGTTTCTGCATAAAAAAAAAGGTCACTGCTCCAATGAAAGGTGCATCCGTTAGAAGAGGTTCCAGTATCACCCGCAGTGTTCCATACAACTGCAAATAGAAGAGAGCAAGGAAAACAGAGTCTGAAGGTACTTTCAGGATGCAGTTTCAAAACTGTGAGCTTTTCAGTGATGGAGATAATTTTAAAATTCCTACTTGAAGTAATTTTATGTAGAATTTAATGACAACAATGTCCTCCTCCCCCCAAAACCCACGGCTATTGGTATCAGGCAATGCTTCCTAAGTTAGTGGAGCTTCTCTGCAGCCCTGACTGCCGTATAATGCAGTGATCTGCTTATTAGCTTTCAACAATGTAAGAACCAGTTATGAACACCCTGACAGGGCTGTCTCTTCTGAAGTTCTCTACCAATCTGCAGCTCTTTTGAGTGCCAGTGGCAGCAGCTGTCCTACATGAGTTCGATGCTGTAGCACTGACCCTGTTTAAAAGTCACATTAAGAAACTTAAAAGAGGTATTTGGGTGCCTTCCATAGAAGGCACCATTTGCTCAGTCAAAACAAAAGGAGATAAAACCGATCACTGCAAGCCTACACATTGGTGGTTTTCCACTTAAGTGTCATGATTCCCTGCTCCCATTGGTACATGCTAACTCCTGCACCACAGATCCTTGAACAGACATGAGCACCACACGCACCTGTACGCCTTTCACTCCAAGATTAAACTTCGATATGTCCATGTGAATCTCACAGTCCCCTACGTAACTGAAAGAAAATTCTCACGTTATTCCACAGTTTGAAAATTTCAGGCTGCACAGAGTATAAATGAAAGTAGGCTAATGACTGACAGCATGACCCCATGGGCAGAGATGGATTTTCAAGCAACTTAAAAGGGAAAGTTGAGCAGATTGAACAAGGGTCAGATCTTCACAAGAGAAACGATGCAGTCAGCTGGGACTGATCTACCTGCAAATTGCCAAATCAACATCTATTTCAAGGTTACTTTTCCATTCTTACAACTGGCCGTTAGCTGAGGTAAGCTTGCTCTAAGGAGGGGATCAACAGGCTCATTCAAGACTCAAAGTGACAGCAATTGTCCTCTTGCTCCCTTCTCTGCCAAAGGGCTGATTCCGCCCCACCACCTGGTGATCCAGCTCCCAAGCTAGTGCAGAGCCATCCTACCATTACATATGGGGTCCTCACCCTGCCCACTTGAAGGACAAATTCTTCACTAAAAATAACTTGCTTTTTTTGAGGTTGAATTAAAAGACAACGATTTGGATCAAATTTTGGCCAGCTGCCATGGAGAACATCAGGTTTTAAATAAAATGAATGTTGAGTGTGGTACTTTTGCAATTCAAAAACCACCTTAGACTTTAATAAAAACACAAACATCACCTTATGCAGAAACCAATAGCCATTCCCCAGGAAGCAGAATCTGGCAGATCTGTTGATGCCTCTGGCAGAAAACAATTGAAGGGAGCTACTAAGTTCCTTTTCAGTCCACTGAGAAATAGCTCTTTCTGGATGCAGACACACAAACACCCTCCAGGGTGTAAAGGTACTGCAGTGCAGTGAATGTGCTGCGCTTGCCACCTGCATGTGTAATTTCACCCCGTAATCAAAGGACAAGATTTATCTCTGACCACATGCATACGGGCAAACAGTGCTGTAGTTGCCAAGAATTCACCCTGTAATTTGCACACAGACATATTACCTCTCCCCCAGAAAAATGTCAGGAATGAGTAACCCTGTGAATTTGTCTCCATTTTTGCAAGCAGAGTTCTTAAATATGTGTTTATAATAGTCACTTAACAGAACTTTAAAAGCTCATAACACACAAATTAAAGCCTTTGGTATTTGGACATTCTCATTTCTTAAATAACCAACCTCAAAGGCCATGCCAGAGTTAACACAGCCTTCCCTATGAGCTAGTCACATCATTAAACTTATTTTTACATTTATTAGTTTCTACAAGTTTGACATTATCTTACAGCTCATTACACTGGGTGCTAATAGAGTTTTGTCACAAGAGAAGTCTAAATGAGAAGCCAAAATGAGCTCTTCGATTTGCAGTAATTAATCCAAGAGGATTTAATTCAGCCATTGCCTGTGTCCAACACAACGAATAATAGCTGTGTATTTCAATTTACAACCTTTACAGCTTTCCACAGAGTCAAAAACTCTTCCCACCCAGTCCTAGATGTCTCTTTTCTCCAGTAACACTTCAATACATGCAGTTGTGTTTCAAGATGCCTGAGAAGTCTTTACCTTTTTATCAGAGCCTGAGCCTTCAATTATCCATAAGTCTGCTTCATACAGGCGTCACCCCAAGACCAGGGTGCTCAGTGAAAAGGATGTATGCTTTGTTCACTAGTTTTGCTCTTCATTTCCAGGCCAGGCTGCTCATGCTTTTGCCTGCCACCTCTGCTTAGCATAACTTCGCTATGCTCTCTGCTGTTCTCCCCCAGACAGCATGCCAGAGCCAAACTCAAGCCTTGACACTCAAAAGCATGCAGGGCTGAGCCCCTCTGCCACTATCAGGAAGGACCATACTTTACTCACCTGTGAAGGGTGGAAGAACTACCCATTTCTCTCCTACACCATCTTTTGCACAAGGTAAAGCAGATAAGCATGCCTGCATCATGGATGAGAACTGGAAAAGCTTGTGTAAGTGGACATATCTGTATCTCTTCTATACTTGGGTGGAAAAGCTACATCCAGGGTTTATGACACAATGGGTAAAAGCACAGATGCTATAAGAGTACATACTGACAAGTTTGATTAACCTGGGTATCTATGTGTCCCTTTAGAACAGGCATGTGCCATTCTTCTCCCTGTAAAGTAACCCCACACAAGCCCTATCTTCTCATCAGCCCACATGCAGAAGGTGCCATCTGGTCCATCTTCTCAAGTGCTTAGTAAAGCAGGCACTATTGCTTAGTCTGCCTGACTTTGGACTCGGGTAAATGAGCAAGCAGTATTAGACAAATAAAACAGACAAGAAAGGGTGACCAAGTACCAAGAAAAACCAGACCACCTCTGCCTTTTCCCTTTGCCTATCAAGTCAGACTCCTGAGGGCAAGTGTTCCTTTTTCGCTCAAGACTGACAAGTTTCCAAATTGTGTTTAGTTCCTGTAAGATCCTACAAACTTCGTTAACCCAAACTCCACCAAAGCTCTTCATTTTTGTGCTTCTTTTGATTACTTTCTCCAATTCTGCACTAGGTGACAGAAACTGTCTTCCATGCTAAAACTTGTCTCTTAGAAAGTCCAGAGAGTCTCTTCTAAGAGGAAATTGCAATGCCTACTTATCTTCATACATATTTTTTCACCATTCTTCTATGACTTCTTACGTACTCTAAATGCCACAGAAGAGCCTGGAAATGAAAATATGCAACAGTTCTTCTGGAAACAAAATGATCTTAAGGTCCTTTCCCACCCTCACTATTCTATGATTCTATGGATTGAAATACATTCTTCTGGGAGGTAACAGTGCCTTTAAATACTTTGAAACTTATTATTATGGCCAATGATTATATGGCTACACAGCAGCTCAGGCAATTGCAGAATTAGTGGGAAGGAAAGCAGCTGTAGGAGATCAAGTGGGTGCACTTGAAAAGTTCCCACTTTGAAAAATGCAGTTTTGGAGACCATTTCTGGAACGCTTTGACATTTGGAAAATGCAACTCTCAGCCCCCTATGCTCAGGGGACAGATTCATGATTTGGATCAAGAGCAAATTGCTTAGAGACCCCACAGTATTGCTAGTTTATTTCCAGCTGGGATCTCCTATTTCAGGTTTGGGGATTTCAAATCCCAGTATGTCAGGGATCTCATATTTCATTTAGCCACTGCAAGAACCCGGATTCTTTCTTATGTGTCATATATGAAAGCTGTAGACTGGGTATATCTGTTGGAAAGCAGATACATGTACAGAATACAGTCACCAGGACCTTGAGACAGATAAATGACAAACTGTGTGTACAAAAGACCTGAGGGTAATCTGTATTTCTGTCCAGTCCTGTAAGCTGGGACAAAACTTACACAACTTAATTCCACCAATTGTGTGCATCATCAAAGATTCTGAAAGATTTATAACCTCCTTCCTTGCCTTTGCCAAAAGGCCTCTGTGCCTCACAAGCAATCACCTCTGTGCCTTGGTTCTCCTGCCAAAACCTCAAGTATAATCCTTTCAGGTGGGGCAGCAAACACTGTAACAAGGCAGTGCTCCACAGAACCATTTCCAAAGCTGCAATGCTGCAGACATGTAATCTGTTGTTAACAGATTTAATTAAAGCAGCTTCTCAAGTGCTACTCCATGCAATACTAGATCTACCACATCACTGGCTCTGCCGATAGCTACTGCCCATACAAGTAAGAGATCTCTGTGTGCTGTTTTTCATGGTTCCTATGTAAAGGATGTAATCTGTGACATCACACTACAAATTTAACACAGAGGAAGTGCTTCTTCACACAGCACAACCCTGAACCATAGCATTCAGCACCACATCATGTTCACCTATGTGAACCTCATGAAGTTCAACAAGGCCATGTGCAAGGTCCTGCATGTGGATCAGGGCAACTGCAAGCACAAATACAAGCTGGGTGTGGACTGGACTGAGAGCAGCCCTGAGGAGAAGGACTTGGGGATGCTGGTCAATGAGAAGCTCAACATAACTCAGCAATATGCTCCTGCAGCCCAGAAAGCCAACTGTATCCTGGGCTGCATCAAAAGGAACGTGTCCAGCAGGTCAAGGGAGGTGAACCTGCCCCTCTATTCTGCTCTCATGAGGCCTCACCTGCAGTACTGCATCCAGCTCCAGAGCCCCCAGTGTAAGAAGGATTGTGGAACTGAAAGCAGGAAGCACTTACAGTGCACACTGAAATTTCCGGATGCAAGACACTGCCTAACACAAAGAGTAACTTGGCACTGGAGTGGGGAATAGCTGCTAAGGCAGGAGTGCTGTCCACAAGGATAACAGCACCCTGCTTGAAGTAGCTGCTCAGCCTTTCCTGCTGCAGCCACCCTGGTCAGTGGTGAGCTAGTCAAGCAGCCAAGAGGCCAGCTCACATGGGTTTACCAGTGAGGGAACTCCCAGAAAACTACAGCTAGCTAGCCCCAAGGCAGAGGAGTCACATTTATAACACAGAGACATATTGATCCTTTAATGTCCACTGCAACATAGCCACACTTCTCCGAAACCTAACCCCAGAGAGGAAAGTCAGTCACTGATCCCAGCATTGCAGAGTATACCACACTGGCACCCACAGCACATTGCTCTCTTCTCCAGAGCTGTGATGCCAGGGTGCAGCTCTTTGGACAGATCCAGCCATTTAAACATCACCAGCATGCAGGCTGGCAGAGAGTCAAGAAAGGCAGTGCAAAGGACAGCAGAGTCACATTGAGCAGTTCAAGTCCATCTCCTCTAAGCAGCTCTTCTACCGACACCAGCTGCACTAGTGCAAGCACTCACTGCTATTCATGTAGCTAAGAGAACCTATTTTGTAATGAGGATTTGCCTCATTGATTCCACTCCAGAAAAGTGAAAATTAACCATTTCTTTGATTTTTAAAAAAAAAAGAGTTCCTTTGGCAATCCAGAAAAAGGCAGGAAGGCACCACCACTCATATGCTCACAGATCTGCTTCTCTCCATTTGTGGAATGCACTACTTCCTGTGGACACTGTACATTTCACAACTCCCAGCTTAAGTCACTGATCTCAATATATTAATGTAAGGGAAACTGGGTCCTTAACAGAGCCCATCAGAGAGACAAAGTAGTCTGAACACTCCTGTGAGAATACAGAAAATACTTGGGTTATCAGATGACAGTTCAGGTTAAGTTATCACCAGGATGAGGAACAGGAAGTGTCTGGCCATTTGGGGATGCTGATGGGTCTGCCAGAGGGACAGGAATGAGGAGGTGTGGGAATCCCTCTGCAGAGGACTTTGAAAGGCAGTGGAAATGAGTATGTGGGAGAAGCAGCCTGAAGAAGTAGTTTAACAGTAAGCAGCAGCAACCTCCTGCAGAGCCTTAAAGGCATCAAATCCCTCGATGTCAACGTGGAAAGCAGAAATGATTTGCCAAATGCTCCTAAACTGGTCTGGCTGTTACAAAGAGCACTTCACTGACAGCACTGAAGCACAACATGTTCTGGATGAAAAATCAAGCATATCATTTTGCAGGGAGTGATTGTACTCTGACAGGGCTGAGGATGCTGCCATGCCATCACATTAAGCAGCAGGCATAGTTCTGAGCAGCTCTGTGCTATTGCCGACACTCTATAATTTCACAACTGCCTTTTTCTGGCACTACCATGAAGAAAAGCAGTTTAAATTAGGCAGCTCAAACTGCTAAATTTACAGAGCTACAGTGGCATGCAAGTGCCAATCCCCCCAGTAATTCCATTCTCCAGGCTAAGCCGGGAGAAAGTTTAGCTCTACATTGCCTCTGTTGTTAACAAAACACACAAGCTCATTCAAAACAGCCTGAGAGGTATGAAATGTTTTATCTAATTTTGTTGTTGTTGTTGCTAATAGAGCTAGAGGCAGTTTTCTGCTCAGAGAACAGCTGTAATCAAAAAAGCAGATGTGCAGGGTGGCACATGGTGATTAAAACAAGAGGATTAATCTAGAGGAAGGAACCGAAAAATAAATAGCATGAGTAGTTCTGGAAGAACTGGAGAGGTTGCACTGAACAGGAGCCATAGTGGGACAAGACAAGACCCACTGCCTCCATGCCTGAGAGCTGTCAGAACAGAAAATACAATTCCAAAACTTGGGTTCTAACTACCATGAATGGCAAAGCCAAGGGGAACATTCCTATACCTGTAGCAGCAGTGATGGACCAGAGTAGGTAACACCTAGACCTGTGCGAGTGACACTGCTTTCTGCCTTAAACGCTACTGCACAACATCTCGCTTCTCTAAATATTGAGGACATCCAGCTGGGGACAGATAATCTTGTATCATTCTAGTTCAATATAAAATAGGACCTCTGCGCTTCATGCTGATCTTAGTGGCCCAACGCGTTCAGTCCAGCATGTCAACTCACATGCAGGTGTCAAATGGGCAGTGAGTTAAGAACCACCTCCATAATCAATGATATAATGTTACCATATCTGCAGGTCTAGGGTAACTTGTCTTCTGCCGATTTCCTTGGTGTAGGCTTTTATTCCATTGATTCTAGGACACTGGAATAAAGACAAACAAGATATGACATACTTAATATCTTTGAAGTTAAGCCTAAGTGAAAAGTCCCTACTAACTTCAATCAATCTGATTACAGAAACATTCATTAAAGACTGCACAACGGCATGGGAAGTACAAGTAAATTATACACGTTTTCCCTTAAAGAGGCAGTGTGAACAGCTTTTGCAGTCCTCAAATCCAAGGCTGGTTGCAAGTAGTCCAAGCTGCAAGATTTAGGAAGCACTGGAAACTCCTGTCACAAGGGTATTGCAAAAATGAATGTGGACACATGCCCCTTTTTCCATCTCCAATCCCATGATAATGACAGATGGTGGTAAGGAATGTGTGTGCCTCCTATACAATTCTTCCTTCATGGTGAAGACGCTCAAGTCAACATGAGGAGGGAACAAAGGAGGCAGCAGTGATGTACCAATACCATTTTATTAAATGCTCAGGGCTATTAAAGAGCTGAACATCAGACTTCCTTTGCATCCGAGCTTTTCAGAAAAAACTGACCTGCAAATGTTGCAAAGGATTTACACTACCTTCTCGCCAAAGTGGATCTTGGTAAAGGTGCAAGTTTTCAGGTGTACATTCTTTGCTCTGATTTTTGGTTCAACAATTTCTTTAAATGTTTTCTCCAGGATTGTCCCAAAGTATGGCCAAGCCTGTATAAGGACCTAAAGAATAGCAAAAGGGGAAACACTCTGAAAATTCTTTGTCTATTTTTTATTGAGAAACAGACACAAACATTACAGAACACCTGGCTATTAACATCTGTCCTTTTATCAAGTCACATTTGCGCAGTCTCAATTCCTCAGCAAAGGAATTTGTTTTTTGAACTGAAGGGTGAGTTCTCAGCACTATAGACTATTACATAGACTATAGTCTGTTGACTGCTTCTGACCTCAGCGGCTGAGCCAGCAAAGCCCAGGGTTAAAGCTGCTAAAGCACAATAGTTCATAATTGCTCTAAAGTGTCACAAAGTTCCCTGGGGTCAGGTTTATTTAAAAAGGAGAGGAAATGAGCTTTTCATGAAGAAGAAAGTTTGCTAAAAAGAAAACCAGGATTGTTACTGGGTGCTAATTTGCAAGTTCAACTGTTTTGCTTTGAATTCCAGAGTCCAGTTCCAGTCAGAGCCTGATTAAATCTGCTTATAGGAGCACCTGCCTCAGAGCTCACTGGGGGCCTCTCTGGTAAGAGGAAATGCAACTGGTTTTGCTAAAATAATTATACTTCCACACATATGCATACAGACATGTATACATACACATGCACACACTCTTGCTTGCTTTTATTTTTTTAATCTCAAAATGAAGTGTTGTGGTCAAATCCATCAAACATGTATTACCAACCAGGCACACGTTTGGCTTTCACCAAAACCTCAGCAGCAACTCTATACTGGAGCTGGCTCCAAGACTTGAGTACAGGCACTCATATGACTGAGCTGTACTGTAGTGACTTGATAACTTTCTCAGACCTGGCGCACAGTTTGTACTATGATGCAGCTCAGAGCAGACGTCTCCTCACCTTGTTCAGCCACTCCACTCGTTCAACATCAG
This sequence comes from Psilopsiagon aymara, assembly GCA_024733675.1. Lineage (NCBI taxonomy): Eukaryota > Metazoa > Chordata > Aves > Psittaciformes > Psittacidae > Psilopsiagon > Psilopsiagon aymara. The sequence continues at coordinate 6,459 of JANRGW010036930.1, read as the reverse complement.
GGAAGTGAACCTGGAGGCAAACAAAAAAATGAAACAAAACAGTGAATGCCACATGCTATCGTTTCTGCATACTGCAACACATGCAAAACATACCACAGGGCATGAACAAGCTTTAGAGTAAATCGAGATCCCTCTGCCCTCATACATACATCCTTCATAATTTACTTCCTCAAAAAACAGTAAAAGGCAAAAGAACACACATCACTGATACAGCAGCATGCTTCTGGGCACACTTATATAATTAAAGCAAGTATCATATCCTGTTCATGGCGTACAGCATCATTAGATTTCTCATCCTTTTCTTGGTCATGCCTTAGGAAGCCGTAAGAACCTGCTTCCCTTCAAGATCATGAGCTATGCGGGTCCTGTTTCCTGTACTGGCTCACCTCAACCAGGACACTGTGCTTTTGAGAATAAGAACCTGCCTGGGGAGCTCAGTTTATTGGTTGTGGCAGCATTTCTCCACCAATACTAACATACTGCCAATGGCTTCAGAGAAAAGAAGCACTGTAAGAGTTCAAGCTTATTAGTATACACTATTGTGTGACACTTCAGTGTTTTCACATCTCAGAGCTATTTAAGAGACTAAGGACAGATTAAAATGAAGCAGTCACTTATGCATCATGTTTTCAAGTGGAACACATTGAATGCCAACAGGAAGCATATGTGCCCATTACAAAATCCTCCAAGTTCCATGAAGCGCAGACTTGTTTAGTCACCATCAGGACAGTCAGATATGAGGCCACTCACAAGTAACTGACTGATCTCTCAGACCTCATCAAGAAGCTGCTGAAGGAAGAGCCACAATCACCTTACTACAATCACACATTAAAGTCTTATGGATGTGGTATTTTCAGCCAGTGCTACGAGCTGGTACCAGGTTATTGCAGAAGGGAAGGACAGTGCAGCAGGGAACATTCAAGTTCTGCTCAGCTCCACAAGAGCATCCAAATACAAAGGGACTCCTTCAACTATCATTTAGATTGATAATAGTCATCAGGTAGGACAATACATTACTTCCTTGTACAAGAACTGTGAATTACGCTCTTCAGGCAAAGGCTTGCTGTTTAACTCAGCAGCTTTCAGGCAGGTGCTCAGAGATGTTCAGATGGAATGGACAGTAGCTTGCCTTTTATTCCAGTTTCATGTACGATTTCAGAGCCCATTTCCCCTGCTCAAATAATGCTTCAAATTATCTTCAATTATTGCATTTTAAAAATGATATTACCATATTCTTTACAAGCAATTTCTTTTGATGCTCTAAATAGCAACTTTTCCATTAAATGGGACAAGACAAGTCCACTGAAATGTCAGCTTACCCACCTCTATTTGCATGATAAAGTGAGAATATGGCACCAGGAGGGACAGTCAATACTGAAAAAACACTGCTGATGTTTTACAGTAAGGCATATTATGTGAATTGGGGACCTCCACCTGCCAGCCTTTCATCTTTCACCAAACAGTCCTGTGTCAGGACACATAAATCCTGCGTAGTCTGAAGGCAGCTGGTCCCCAGCTCCCACATAACTGCCAAGTGCCAGTGTTCCACAGTATTTGTACCACAGCTCTGGATCAGTCACAGACAGGGCAGTTACGGAAGTTGAATGGCAAGCTGTCCTTCAAATACCTTGCAGCAAGGAGAAAGATGTGACCCAAAAGGAAAGCTAGACCAGAACTCAGGGCAGCAGTTAAGCTATGACTTTCTCACCACATCCCAACTAGAAAGTCAGAGCCCACATGTGAGATCCACCAATGTTAAGGGGAGACATGCAGCACAACATAACCCACAAAAGATGGCTGGGATTATTCACTAAAGCCAGAGCTGCTAGAGATGCAACTGCAAGAGGCAACCAAGAAGCAAACTAGTGGCTTAAGAGACTTGGAACTGCAGTCAGGAGCATCAGGAAACAGGCAAAAACCGTGAGAAGGAGGCAGCAGCGAGATCCACCTTGAGAAAGAGCAAAACTGAATTCACTATTTGGGCCACAGACGCTGCCCAAACCAGACAGCCCATGACAAACTCCAAAAGCAGCCACAATGAATCACGTATCCCTGTGTCACACCTCAGATTGCTGTGATAGGATTAGCAGCCATTTGTGGAACACTTCAATCCCACCTGACACTGCCTCATGCATGTGTTTGCAACACAGCTCCTACCCAGGCACTCTATGCCTCAGTTTCCTTTGACAAATGGAAGGAATTGCATTGCTGTAGCTCTGTGGTACCAAAGACTTCCAGGAGCTCCTTGGCTAACACAGCAGGGCTCTCAGTGGCAAACACTACAAATCAGCCAACTACAGGTTTCTGGTGAAAACCAGCTCTCTGCCTATTATGAAACACCACCACATATCCTTGGGTTCCCAATACCAAAGGTCAGCTGAGCAGTTCTGCAGAAGAAGCAGAGCTTGGTATCCAAATGTTACATCTGTATTATCTACTGTCTAATAAGACATAAGCTCTGAGCAAAGCATTTCTCACCCACAGGGTATTCTTATTACATGCATGTCTCACTAGTAGAATGAGAGTTCTGCTCTAATTTGGCCCAGTGACACTACCAATCTCTGTTCTTATCCCAACAGTTTACTCCAGGAACTTACTGTACCCTAATATGTTTTGGGAACACTCCCCCCCCCCCCCAAAAAAAAAAAACAAAAACCAAACAAACCATCTACAGTTCTGTATTTTAACCACATGCTCTGGACTTCAGACTCACTTCTGACATTGTTACTGGTGAGAGCCCCAGCAGCAAGGTCTTGCCCTCAAGTTTGTCATCAGTACAGCACAGGGAAGAGAAGCTCAAAACACTTCCTATTAAGCCCAGAACCAGCCACAAAGAGCTGCCAAAGTTAACACTATCCCAGAAGAAGACTTAATCCTGAAGCCTTGGGCAAGTCACACTATCGAAATCAGTTTTCCCCACTTACAGAAGCAAGCCTACTTGTCAATATCTTTGGAATGATGCAAAAAATTACTTAGCATTTGAAAAGAGCTTTGAAGATCAAAAACACCAGGTAAGGGCCAATTGTCATCAAGTAAAGAAAATGTGTAAGTTTCTGCATGGCTCCACCTTGCCCTGGAGCAGGGGACACCAACAATTACAGCAGCAGCAAAACCCATGTCTGACACAACAGCACCATTCTCTTCAACACAGAATCTATCCATGGGGATGTGTGCATGTGTTTCCTTGGGATTTTATTTGGGATTTTGTTGCTGTTTTGTTTGGGGGTTTTGGGTTGGATGGGATTTTGTTTTGTTGGGTTTTTTTTGGGGACACACATACAGGGTTTTTAGCTCCCTGTGCAGGGGCAAAACCAAAAGTCTAAACAAACCTTTTGGTCAAAGGAGGAATTAACTGGCAAAGTTTTAAAAGGACTGCTCTGTACCCAGTAATGTCAATTCATCCTGGTAAAAGGAGTTCAACATCAGGAGGAAATCCAGCAAGCTCAGATATTCTCACCAGCAACCTGCTAAAAGCTGCAAGAGCAACATGGAGAAATCACCACCACCAGAATGAAGAAGCCAGAAGGAAGATGGAAGTCCAGCTACATCTGCGCCAGGCAATGACTGGTTTTACAGAAGCCCTGCTAAAGGAGGCACAGACTGAACTCAACTCTCCAAGACACAGACCTGACTGCTCAACACAAGCAGGTTTTCAGCCTGGCCTCCTGAGGAAGCACAGCCTGCCCACATAAGAGTCATTCGTGTGCTAGGCATCTATTCCAAACTCACTGGCTGGTTTCAGTCAAGAAACTGGTGCTGCAAAAGAACCGTGCAAGGTCCCTGAAACAGATGGCTGAGTACAGGAGGGAAACCCTCCCCACGCCCCCTCTGGATGAGAGGCTGCAATGTGAATGCATCTCTTAATAGCTGATAGCAGGACCGAGCAGAACTCAAGTCACACCTGAAGGAGGCACTGCACTGCTCTAAGGGAGAACGGTTTTTAACTAGCCAGTGCAATCAGTGATCGGTCTTAGCTCTTCACTGGATGGATCCTCCTCATTTTACCACAGGGCACATGAGCAGACAACTGTTTACCAGTCCCCTAAGACACTGACATTGCTTCACAACCCCAGAACCTTTTCTAGGATTACAACACTGCACATCCAACCCTTGCTTCCCTGAGCCTGAATTGCATTCCTACTCCCACCTCCGCATGTCAGGAGAGAAGAACACAAGGGACATTTTTAGAGCTGTTTCAATTCAGTGTTCATGAACACTGAAAGGCAAAAATTAAAGATAAAAAAAGATGACACCCCAGAGAATAAACTGAATACACAGCAGGCAAGAATCAGTCCCCAAGACAGGCACAGGGTAGAAGGAGATGATCAAATCAAAGAAGGGGATAGAAGAAAACTTAAAACCGAGGAGTTTAAAAAAATATCAAGCACAAATGTGGCGTGGAAGCAAACACCACTGATGGAGAATAAAAGTTACCAACATAGAAAAGGAAAAGTGACAATATGGATAAAAGCTAAGACTAAAAGCGCACAGTTGCAGCCCCTTTATCCCTAGATCCTACACACTACCTTCCAGCAGCCAACTCCAAGTATCCACAAGTCAGGAGCGAGGCCTCTGAAGACAGTCTGACCCCACCATCTCTACGAGTATGTGATAGGCCGTGGGAGACAGTGCTGAGATCCCCCTTAAGCCTTCCTTTCTCTTGAAGGGTGCTGAACAACCCCAGCTCTATCAGCCCCTGTTCACACTTCAGGTGCTCCAGGCCCTGATCATCAGAACAGGCTCTGCTGGAGTCTCCGTTTGTCAAAACCCTTCCTGTGCTTGGGAGATACAGCGCTCATGGTGCTGACTCCTGAATGCTGAGTCAATGATCCTTTCCATCGACCACCTGTCCACACGCTAGTAAAGCCTGACACTTTCAGCCACAAACCCCAAGAACTTGGAGGGAGAGAGAGAGAGTGTGTGTTGTGGGGGGTGAGGATGAATTTTCAACACTGACTAAGAAACTCATTCTCTCAGTAGCAGGATTCAGGGCACTTGAGGATAAACTACAACACTGTTCTTACAGGATCAGGGCAAGAACTGACACCACCACGCTCATTAATGCTCAGAGTTGTGTTAAATGCTCTGTCAATACAAACAAGCAGAAACTTCATTCAGACACAGGATTCTGTGCCTAGCGGGAAGGAACATGTGCAGGGAGCTGCACCAGCTCTGCTCGGAGACCCTGGCCTCACTTCTCAGAAGTGCTAACTGCTTTCGTTTCCCACACTATTAAGAAAAGCCAAGTGCTGTAGGCTATATAAAACAGTTTGCTGACTATAAATGTCTCCATGCAACGCTCCTTACAAATAGAGCTCTTTGATATTCTTTCTTACAAGAAAGGCATTTCCCTACCAGTCCCTGACATGTTTTAAATGCTAAGCAAATGACTATGAAGGAGGAAAAAAACAATCCTCATTATCCTTTTCCATTATCCAACCAAGGATACCCAAGAAATAACCAAAGACATAGAATAAAACCTGCAGCTAGTTTTTTCAGTTTCTTCACTTTAAAACCTAAAGTAGCTAGGAAAATACATGAAGAACAAACGGGTTGGCTCTCCATACCGTCAAGAGATGGCTGTAAATATTGTTTCTGGAGGCAGAGAATACTATGTTTCTAGATTATTATCTTCTTCCAATGACACTAAAGAGAAGGGAAAAAAACCTTCTGGAAGGTCTAAAGTAAATAACATCTACACCAAAAAACCTGCAATGCAACAGCAGATATTGGAAGGAAGATTTTTCCAGGAATACAGCAGTCTGTTCTACAAGCATGGTTACAGCAACATGCGTATCTCCTGGACTAAACCAACTTCTTGTTTAGCGTTCACTTTTCTGAGCAAGACCTCAAAATCAGACACGCTACGGCTTGGTCCAAGACATCGCTGCTACCTCTGGTCTTTGCCCTTCGGCTGCTCGCTGCGGAGCACCCCGCTCCTCACACTGCTCCGGCTGCACCTCCGGGCGCTCCCCAGCTGCGCATCCCGGAGCCCCCCGCTGCACACCTCGCAGCGTGCCCGTTACCGGGGCTCCCGCCGCTTGGCTCCCCACTCACCCAGGCGGGCAGGTGCCTGGCTGCCAAGCCCTGGCACACCGCCTCCCGCTCATCCTCCAGCAGCGCGAAGGCGGCAGCCAGCCGGTCGCGCTTCCACCGCCGGTTGTGTCCCCAGCAGAGCCACAGCGCCAGCCCCAGCAACACCCAGCTGCCGCTCAGCCCCAGGTACCCCGCCAGGTAGACGGGACCGAGCCATAGCAGCGTCCGTGCGGCGGACGAAAGCAGCAGCCGCGGCAGGGAGCCTGACCGCCGGGCAGCGGGGCGGGAGGCAGCGGCGGGATGCATGGTGCAAGCACGGAGCCCCCGGCTCCGCGGGGTCGCCCCTACCGAGTGCGCCGTCCCCAGGCGGCCGCTGCTGCAGCTGCCCCCGCCCGGCGGGGAGGCGCGACCCCGCCGCCGGGG
>JANRGW010036927.1:16521-29147 GCA_024733675.1 Psilopsiagon aymara | reverse complement strand
GGAGGGGAGGGGAGGGGAGGGGAGAGAGGGAGGGACACAGACGAACGACACACCTTATTAGTAACTGTGATGAGGTTTGGTTTGTTGTTGTTTGTTTTCCTCCACCGTAAACTCTCTACTTTCCTTTAAACTTGGAGGCACAATGTGCTTAGGTACAGCTGCTGCCTAAAAGAATAACAGCCTTCCAATAACAAACTAAATTATGAAACACATTATGACCTGTTCAGTACAAGCTCTAATGTATCTCACAGTATTAGTCTCTCCTTTAATGTTTAAAGAAAATCTGCCACTCCAGTATTCAGCCTTGATATTTTAACAGGTTATTTTCTGATTACAATACAATCAGAAAGAAATCTTATTTATAGCCACTGCCATCATGAACTGTTTCCCTATTTAGGACTTACCAGTGGTAGCAGGAAACAATTCAAATTCTGTAAGCATTCACAGGAACATCAAACAGCCACTATATGATTTATACAAATTATGATTTTTCTTTATGCATTCAAATTTTTTTTAATTTTAAATTCCATTTTTAAAATAAAAATTAAATAACAAAAGCAACTGCCACCATTGGTTTTATCATGTTAGTGTTTCCACAGCATGCTTTCAATAACTCTGGAATTTTCTCACTGTCACTTATTTCTCTGTAACACTGACAAATACGAACTTCGCAGTCCTGACACCCTCTAACATATTGAAATATTCTCTAGATTTAAAACCTTGGAAACTGAAGCAGAAACATTTTTAACTTACAGTTACCCTGAAAATCTACATTAACATCAGAAATTAAAACAAATGCTCAGAAAATGTAGTGTGGGGACAAAGAGATAATGCCACAAATACAGTACCATCCTAGCTGCAGATAGAATATTTACTATTTGACCTGCAACTCACACACCCCACAGTCATCCACAAATCAGATTTGGTGATAGAGGGAGACTTCACTTGCAATTGCAGCAAAACCTCATTAAAATGAACTGGAAGACACAGAATATTTCCATCTTGCAGAAAATTCGTAAAAAGCCAATAAAAAAAAAAATCCTGCCTACATTTCATATTTTAAAATTTTGAACCACTGTAGCTGTAATATTTATGCTGTACATATAGAAAGATAGATATATTCAAGCTGTAGAGCACAACATATATTTCCCCTATACAAAATAAACCATGTCTTCAGATGTCTTCATGCACTTTAGCCCACTGATTTACAGTTAAACTGCCACCACAGAAAACTGAAAAAATAACTCCTGAAACACAGCTTTCATTTTTCTAACTGGTTTCTGAAAGGTGGCTATTAATTCACCTCAGAATATATTTCACAGAAAGCAAACTGACTTTTTCTATAGATTAATAAACTCACAACAATCTTCTCTCAATTACCAGTAACAGTACATTTCATTTGGGGTTTTTGTTTGGATCTAAGGTAAAGAACAGCAACAACAACTACCTTCTCACATAAATTTGTTACTAGGCAAAACTTGTCATTTTCCTCTAGTACCATAATTCCAGAAGCTTTCACAAGCATTAAGTCAGTTTTAATTAAAACAAAGTCAATTATTCCAGCAAGGAATGCCTTTTATAGCTAAAGTGTTCAGCTTCAGGGAGGTGTGGGGGGGGAGAAGTGCTTCCTTTCTCATTTCTCATAAGGAAACAGTTTGGGGGGATGAAATTACAAATTTTTAACAACTGAAAAGTTGACATTGGTGCTCTGTTCTCATTATGCCTGCAAGCATGGTACTACTCGAGACTACAAACACAGACAGGAAATGGTGACAGCAGGATGTTGTGAGAAGATGCCATCAATGCATGGAAATCCCTTTCTTCTGTGAAGCAGTCACATTTTTCCCTCTCTGAATGTCCCCAGTTGGACAAAATCAACATCTGAAATACCACAGACTGCACGCTTACATTGTTAAAATATATCTTTGAATAAACACTTAGTACCCTTTACAGGATTGCTGTCAGAACGGCCCTCAGCCTGCAGCAGATGTGGGGCTCTCAGCTCCAGAGTGCTCAGATAAGGATTTAAACACCACATCAAATCATGTGATCCATGAATAGATTAAAGACTTTCCTTGGTGGCCAGGTCACATTTTAGAGCATCTCAGTGGAAGTGTTGCAACTGCATCTGCATAAATCATTTCATATTGTTAGTTACTGGCTAATCATGTAAATGGTTGTTTTCGAATTCAAAATCTGAAATTTATTGGTGCTTTTTAAAAAATGAAAGCAGGTTGAGGCTCTGATGAATATTTAGCCAGTTGAAACCTCTAGGTCAGCTATGTTGCTGCTCAGTGAAGAAAACAGCACAAATGTTTTATGTCCTTAGAGCTGCAAGTTGAACACATGATACCCAGACTACACAGAGTTGAGCTTTTGAAGGTCCTTTGTAACAGCCAGCACCCAACTAAGAGCAGCTACCATCAGGCCTAACATTCTGTGACAGCCAAAATCAGCAAGCTGCAAGAAAGCCTTCAACAGAGATGGACTTGTGCCCACTGCATGAAGGCTCCACAGGAGCCACTTTTCAGTATCATGCATCCTAAACAATTCAAGAGAATGCCCTTACCCTGAAGTTAGGAAAGCAGACTGCAGCTCTCTGCACAGCCAAGCAAGAGTAGAGACAAGTTTCAGGCTGTACCAGCCAATTCCTGAGTGAACAGAAGGGTTCTGGGAAGGTTGCTGTGTTTCAGTCTCTGGTGAAGCCTGAAACTACATCTGCACACACAGCTGCCTGGTTCAAGAACACCCATGCATAATGCAAGATACTTTTCTCAAAATCTGGGGGAAAAGAAGGTTTGCTTATTTAGTTTTGTGGGGTTTTTTTTTAAGAACACATTAAAAACTCCTAAGCCTTCATAAATATGCTACACTTTCCAAACCATCATTCCTAAACCTAATGGGATTATTTCATGAGTATCCAGTTTAAATCTGCATGCCTCTAGGTCATTGTAGGCAAGTAAGTATATTGAGTATCTATCACACAGTAAAACCTGAATAGGGCTACAAAACTGTGAGTAGGAAAAATTTTATCATCTCTACAGCAAGGTAACTGATTGATTGTACAGAGGTTGAAGAATGACACAAAAAGCAAGAACCAAAATTACAGACTTGCCAATAGGCAATGAAATAAATGCTCAAAAAGACATGGTGAAACTTTATTGTCTATTATCTTAAGAAAATTGACCTTTATCTGGAATTAAAAATCCCTCTGCAGCTGGATAAGTGTTCTGTTTCATTTAAGTCTCTTAGGAATAAAGGAGGAAAACTAGGCAAGTATCACCCTTATACTTAAGGCACCAGGAATTGACAGCTTCTACATACTTTGTATTTACTTTTCAGTACTTAATATTCCACTAGTCAAGATACAGCTTTCTCAAGTGATATCTGGCTGAATTTGCAGACTCTGCAAAATCTGATACATGCAAATATAGCCTCCACTAAAATGAACATGGAACTCTGAGCTTCCAGAAAAGCAATCAGCAGCACTAAGAGTTATGAGGATAGTGTCACCAATACTTACAGTCATACAGTATATTTGACTGTACATATATACATACAAAGCACATAGTCACAGCCAATTCAAAAATCAGTAAACAGGCTAAAAGAGGTCACGTTTTCCTTCATTCAACTTAAAATTAAGGGAGACCAGATATAAATGGCCTTGGTTAATTTTTGTGCTGTGTCAGGAGAGAGTGAAGCTGCATCTGTAAATCCCAAAGAAAAAGTTAAGCATGAGGATGTCCAAGGTAGTGGGAATATTTGGATTCTATTGAGGGATATTAGAGAGCAATCATGATAAGATTTTGGCCATGAATTGAATTGACTCTGTTCTAAGTGGAATTTGAAAAGGAGCTGTATACAGTGGGGACCTAAGCACTATGAATTGAATCATGCTTACTTGAGAGAAAAATAAAATCTAATTTAAAAAGTTTCAGAAGAAAAAAGTCTCAAAGAATGCAAATAGGAGGGATAAAATATGATCAAATATAGCAAAGAATGAAGTCAATAATATGGAAAAGAGTTGTCAGATAAAAACAAACTTTCTAATAATTAATGGGCTAGGAATCAAAATATCCAGACAGAGTAAACAATAAAACACAAACTATACAAGTGAAAGGCAGCACTCATGCAACACAAAACCAGCACAAATCTTAAAAAATAAAAAAAAATTAAAAAATTAAAATGCACAGAATAGACTGAAATATTCTAACTATAAAGAAAAAACAGAATTGAAGAATGAAAAAGCCAATAGTATAAATAGTTCAGACTAAGAACAAAATACAATCCAGTTACTGCATATGAAAAGCAAAACTCAACACAGGAGATGGAACTAACACAAACCCATCATAGGAAAATAAATAATCTATTAAAATAATAATTATTAGTTACTAAAGACCTCAAATTAATTCTTTAATCACTGCCCATAAAGAAACTCCACAAAGAAACTCGCAGACACTACCACTTCTAGACAATAATAAGGTAGTCCAGAGGTTTTGAGACAACCAGAAAGAAAGTGAAAATCTGAAAATAGAAAATCTGAAAAGAGAAAAAGACACCAAAACCAACAAATTAACCTAGATGGAGAGAAAGACCTTTTATAACTACTTGATTCAAAATTTTTAATTGGCTAGATTAGAACCACTTGTAATATGAGAAACATTTACTGTGCACTGTCTCCTTTTCAACTTATATTCAAAGAAAATCTGACTTCCTTCTTTTCTCGCCTTACTAACCAGGGCTAATTTTCATGCTTTCAGGATAGATGGTTTTAAAAGTATGAAATAGTAACCAAAAATCATTAAATCAAAATAATGCCTAAACAAATAACTAAATTGTAATCCTGAGGCAACAAGCTGTGAGTTTACCTTCAAGAGTAAAAATGGACGTAGAAGAACCACTTCAAAAAACACTAAATTTTAATCGAGGAGACACAGCAGAAGGAATTTAAGTCGCACAGATTTCAGAAAGGTCACTGAGTATCTGCTTCCTCCTCCATTACATTTCTGCCCTTCTTTCAGTCTTTTATTTCCCTCTGCACCACACAACTCAAAAGAGCATTTGGCCCAAAGTCATTAAGTATGTTATTGGGATGAGCTACATATGTGGATAGGGAACTGGCTTAAATGTCACAGACAGAAGCTGTTTATGAGACAGAGCAGTTTGGGACAGAGGGATTAGTGGAATGCCACAGGAATCAGTATTAGGCCCATTTTTGTTCATTTTATATATCACTGACCTAGGACATGAAATATGTATGAAGGTGAAGAAATCTGCTGATGAAACAAAACCAGAGAATAGAGCTTGTAAAGACAGAAAGAGAACGGCAATAAAATTCTGAATGACAAATAGACTAGGATCACAGGCTGACACTACTAGTGGTTCCACTGGCATCTGCAATTCATTGTAAAGAATGATAAGGTTATGAGATAAAAATAATAAAAGGTCGTATTCTCTCAGTGACCATATGCAACGAAACATTTAACAGGGATTGAATATGGTCTTGGCACTCGAAACAACTTTAAAACCATCTGCAGAAGGATTAACAGTATTTAAATTAATAAGGCAAGAGAGATTCTAGGATAGATACAGTAAACAAGAGTAAGACTTGAAATAAATCATTCTAATACTACATACAGAGGCACTTGAAGCCACATTTGGAATGCATCCATAGTTCTTGTCTCTTTAGTATAAGAATATTATGAGAGTGCAGATATTAGAAGAGCAATCAGAATGTTACAGGAACTCTAAAAAATCAGTTCACAAAAGAGCAAGCAGCTCATATTCATTGAAAAAAGATCCTAAGAGAAGAAAATATTTTTTAAAATTTACAGGACATTGAGGAGCATATGAGGAAAGCAATACATCATACATCCACAGAGTTAGAGCTAACTTAGGAAAGCTATTTGCCTCAATAAATCTGTTCACAGATTAAAGTGAGAGAGAAAACCTAAGTATCATGATGACCAGCACCATCAGAATGCTGTATCAAGTGATGCTCAGAGGTACTGGATGTGATGTAGCAGTACTGCTGTATCAAAAGGAATTTCACATCATGCTATATTGGTGACCTGGCAGATGATGGCTGGTACCACAGTTACCTGGAGGAAAAAAAAAAACTGAGAGATTAGAATAAATAACTCATCCACTCCTACTGCATGCTTGCCCAAGCCAGTATTAATGGCACAGATACTCCATAAACAAGGAGTATCAATGAGCTTTTGAAATTGCAAGGTATTGTTTATGACTCCAATAACATGTCTTGTCACAGGACATCCTTTGAAATCACACATTCTTCCACAATGACTATACAGTATGCCACTGGTAACTCGTTCCCTGAGCTTGATGGTTTTCTTTCCAAAACAGCCTTGGTTCTTTTCTCCAGGCCTGACCAAACTCTTATTGGAAATCAAAGAATCTTACCAGCTTCAGAAGAAAACTTATTGACCCCCAGTTGGTCACATGTGTTCTCAATATATGCAATATCTTCAAAATTACTACATAGTGTTATGTGACCAGACTTATAAAACATCATATGCTTTTTTGTTGCAATTGTTTAGGGTCTTTTTAAATCTACTGTTTTCCTAGCCTGAATAGTCTTTCCATATCATCCTTAGCAACCACTAAAACCAGCTTAATATTCTTACAATATTATGAAATTTTATTATGCTTACTTTGAAAATCTGAAAAAAAAAAGATAATGTTAAATGCAATTTCACTAGAGTTAAAATCACAAATTGAAGCATCAGTTATAATGTAGTTTCAGTTTCCTTAAAGTGACTCATTATTAATTACTACAGATGGGAGCAGTGAAGTAATTTAAATACCACACTAACTACCAACCAGCCAGATAAAGTGAATTTGGAGAGATTTGATAAACACCTGCAAATACATAGGTTGTCACCTGCATTAGTTTTCCAAACATGGTTGGCTCCCACTAGCTCTCATACAGTCTCAAAGGAACTCAGCAGCAATGCCTTAGTTTGAATGGGAAAGAACAAAAGTAAAAAAGAAAGAGTTATTAATTTGATGTATTGACAAATTTAATCTTAAACCCCTTATTGGGAGAGCATGAAGTGCTACAAAAGCAGAGTTTGAGGTTCAGAGGATGACACTCTGCCTTAAAAGGTCTTCCTAATCTTATTGGCAAAGTAGAATAACTGTAGAAAACATATTTTGGGAGGAAACCCTTTGTTATGAAGGCTCTCCTGTATTTGATCTCTCTCTTCTGCCAGGAATGGATCACTGGAAGTAACTTGAAACCAGGAGAGCAGCCAGCAAGCAATCAGAGCTGGCAGTATTCTCTAGTTTATCACCTGACAAGTAAGGAAAATATTTGGACCACTTTTTTTTATTAATTTTTATTATTTGTTATATTTTCTATTGCCAAATGGTATTAGCCACTTCAGAGGATAATTATATTCCCCAAATAAACTTTTTAGTTGTACTCCAAAGAAACAAGAAATATGTCACTACTGTTAATTCTCATTGATAATTGCAGTTCTGTTATGCATCTTCTACAATCTTCCACTAGTTACTTACTGCAATGCCTTCTTTTCTATATGAAGTTTGAAATTTCCAAGTCAGAGTTATAAATATTCCGTATCTGATAAACAGAGTCATGTGATAATGCCTTGTATCATTACCAAAAATAATTTTAACTGGTGGAGGATGGTCTCATGGCTCTAACTGGTGGAATAGATGAGGTCCTTCTAAAGAGGATAATTCCTGTGCATTTATGGTCTTTAGCATAGCAATTACTGTATTACATGTGGATCTAAAACAAGAATTAAAAGACGGCTTCCTTACAGCTAGAGTAATTTCCATTCACTTTGTATTGACATGAATGACTTCATAAGGTGAAAAGGTCTATAGCATACTGGGGCTCGTCCACATGTAGACTTATGAAAATGCTGCCTCCTGTGTCTGCTGTGTATCACTGTTGATGGCAAATAACTTTATACAGATGTTTGCTTATAGGCAAAGAGGTCTAAAATACCAGAGCAGAGAATAGTGATACACACCAGACTTGTCATAAGCTAATTCACCAGGTTTTGATCGGGAAGTAGGGGGTGACAACTGTTCTAAAATCTTCATGAGATGCCAAATACAGTAGGAAAGGAACATTTCTGAAAAATGCAGTAAGAAACCTTTGCAGTTTTAACACAGATGTTATTTTAGCTTTTTCAGCCTTCCTTACAGTTCTTGCAAGACAACAAAGTTTTTTCATTCTGTTGCAACAGATCCTTAAGTCAATAGTACATTTCCCTATCTCCTTACCTGTACATATCATATAATTTAAATGCCTATCGTTATTGATTTCAAAGTATTCATTATCTAATTAATTTCTAAATGGACGCTCACCTTCATACATGTCTTAAGTCTTTACAAAAAACCAGCCTAACATATTTAAGTTCCTCTTTTTAACTGCTGCTGCTGCTCTCCTGTTTTAAATTTCCCCATAAGCAACAATAGCCTTTCAGTAACTCACTCAAATTCTCAATGAACCACACCAGATGGGGGGGTGCAAGGGGTGTCATAGTGAAAGCCTGCAAAAGGAGCTGCCCTTTTAAGGTACAGCATCAGGCTGCTGAGAGATGTGTTTTCTTTCATCCCACCTCATCACCCTCAGACCACCAGACTGGGTCTGGACAGAAGTTCCACTGCTCTGTTGCTTTCTACAGAATTCACAGTAGCGCCTCCTTTTCTCCACCCCCATATTGTTGTTATCTGGTCCTACAGATTGCTTTCCCCCAATTTCTTTCAGAGAATTCTTTCTGAATGTCAAACCAGCAAACCCCTGATGGCACAGCTGATTTCTTTCCCTCCTTAAATCATCCCCAAGTACTGCAAATAACTTATGTCACATGTACTTGCAAAAAACTTCACACAACCAAGAAAAGTTTCATCATCTCACATTCAAAAATTCTTAGCTATAGCAAATGACATTTTTTTTTTTCTTTTGCAAGCAAAAATACATTTTGTCAGCTTCAGAATGGCTTTACAAGACGCCAGTTAATCCTCTGCAGTAGAGAGAACTAGCACAAATCTGTTCCATATTACAGCTACAAGACTCTACAGAAATTCATGTTCTACCTAGAATTCACCAAATATTACAAGAACATTCCACCAACTGGAAAGTGACTTGCCTTACAAATATAGCACACAGTGCTGCAGGACAATATTGACCCCAACACTAGAAGTGACGCCACAAATGCAAGCAGCATTGGAAAGGTGAAAAAGACAAATGAAAAAAACACACTGAAATATGTTCATTTATTATTTTTTGCACCATTTCAAGAGATAATCCTGGTGTCAGAGTTAACTAATAAAGTAGCTATAAGTAAGCTGAACGCAATCTTAGCTACTTTCAGTATCCTTGATAAACTAGTGATTAAAGATGCCAGTGAGTGAGTGATGAATTTCAGTGGTTTCAGAATGAATCCTACAATATATTATACATGTCATAACAATCCCACACTCTCCAGAAGTTAGTAGTCATGGAATATATCACACAGTTTGACAAGCAAATCTCTCAACAAGATCTACGTTTATCTCCTATGACCTACAAAGCAACTCTTATCACAACAAATGGAGCTAGCCCAGCACATCTCAACATAAAGACAGATTGAGACAAATCTATCTACTTTAAGGAACAGCCTCAGAGAGCTATCAAAGTAAGCTAAAGATATATCTGCTTTTCCACAGCAAGATTTTTAAATCTATCTTAACTCAAACTAGTATGCTCACAGCCAGGGGAAAAAAAATAAAGTAAAATATCCTGAGAAGTGCCAGAAACTAATTACGAAACAGAAAGATCCAAGGTCTTACATTCCATATATTGTACTAAACAGCATCCTATTAGCAGGTTATGGTCAACCATAATTTCTGCCAGAAGTAACCAAGGAAACCACTTAACCACTTAGGTAAGTGCATACATGGAGGGGAGGTAGCTAAGGAAATGGCCTCAAATCCAAACTCAGAAAACTTGGAGAGCTAGCTGCAACAAGCCTTCAAAATATGCAGCTGTTTGGAGAAACAGCTTATACATATTTATTGAAATATTTTTTTGCCCTAAAACTCACAGTGAAGTTAGAGCAGGTTCTCATACAGAATCATGAATAGGAGAGATCATAATATGGATCATGAGGCAGCGGTGCTGTGGTAATTCATAGCAAGTCATTATTCATGTTTTGGTAACTTGTGGATTTTTGGTAAGTCTTGTTTACAGGGTCTGAAAGACTTAGCAACACTAGGCAAAAGTCTCAAGCACTTAGCAGCTATGTCAACACCACTCAGAAAAATCAGCTTTTTGAAAGCTTAAATAGAGCAGACATCTGGAAATACAGCAACATCTGCTTCTATAGCCACTTCGAGAATCCAAAACCAGCCCGCTCAACCTTGCCTGGTAGCACAGTAATCCACTGGATACACACAATCTTAAATACTGGTTGGCAGACTCCAGGTGCCCTCATAAAAGACTTCTGCCTCCAACAATTGAGAGTGATAGTGATAGCAACCTCATGAGATGTTCTGACAGAGGGTTGAAACTGCTCAGAAAACCTCTGAATAGCAGCAGTTGCAGAATGACTTTATTTGCAGCACTGCATTGCAAGCTTTCTTTGTGGATATGATTGGCAACATGTTTTTTAATAACTTCAAAAATTAATACTGTAGATGGCTTTTCAGAGCTAACCTCAGAAACTTTTTCCCAGAAACTTTGACACAGAGCACATACATCACTAAAACATGATCCAAATTCTTTAGTCAACACATGCATAGCTCCCTGTAGTATATTGTCTCCACATTTTACAGAGCTTTATCTGCTACCAGTTCATTTGCAAGACATAAATTACAGATTTTACTAGCTTTTATTCATAGAATCACATACAGTACCTATCTCTATCCATGCTTCAACACCACTATCAGCAATCAAAAACATTCCCAGGGAAAATCAAAAATCATTTTCTGTAGGAGTTTGAGTATGTCTGACTGAAAAGATCATCTCTCATTTCTTGCTAAAATTGCATCTTCCTGCCTTTCAAGAGACCAAGAGTGTCTTGATTATTGGGAATTTCTTATTGCTCAAATATGAAGGCTATTAAAGAGTGGCTCAGGACGGAACCAAGTTGAGAGATTTTGCTAATGGTAACTACAGTACTTTTTTTGTAGTTCTTCCTTAGGTTACCTTTCACTTTATTAATTACTTACTCTATAAAACTATTCAAAACTTACAGAATAATCTGAATTAATTTCTATGTGTATAAACAATAAATATACTAGCAGAATAAATACAGTGGCAGAATATAAACTGCAATACAATTCAGATGTTCTGATGCCTGTTTGGTAATGAGCAATTAAAATTAGTCTCTGTATGACTGGTTGCAACATAATTAGGTTTTGGCTGGGAGTATTTCGGTTAGGGTTTTTTTCATATAAAAAATTTGAAATAGATTGCAGCACTGCAGCTGTATTGGAATAGAGAGAAGCAAGAGGGGTGCTCCATGAAAATTCACAAGCAGAGGGAACACTTTTCAACAACTTAAAAACCAGCTGCACAGCTAATTTGTCAAAATATTGGGGACTTTCGTCTTAAAAAATAAATAATACTCCATTTTAGAGCCATGTGTGACCATCTCCCAACTTTTGTCTGCCTGATCATCTGGAATGGGATGCTACTCTTTCTGTGCACTTATCTATTTAGACAAAGTGGAAAAAAAGTCAAATCACAACAAAGACAGAGTGGAAATCTGTGTGGATCTACGTGTAATTCAAGAGGCAATGCCACAGATAAGAAGAGAAAAAGAGATACTGATGTAGAAGAAGAAAAATAAAGATGGTTGCAAATATATTTCTGGAGGGTAAGGAGAAAGACATAGAGATTGTTCATTTTTTGGCCTAATGAATAAATCATTTTAGTTTCCTCCCCCCTTATGCACCTGCTGCTTTGAAAAGCCCCTTCCACAACCAACAACTGAACAGCAAATGCTGCACAATGACTCAAACGTTGCTGGAGACATGCCAGCAAAAATTACCACTCTTCAACCAAGATAAACATCATATTACTTCATTACCCTTTTAAAACATATGCAAATTAAATCCATTATTCTTTTTTCTTACAGAAATGAAGTTCCTTTGGCTGGAATTCAACAGCTCCCTTTGTCATCATTGACCATGAATGGATGAACTTCATGTAGATGATGCCCATTTCCCATCTTTGAATCAAACATTAATACCATTTGACAGTAATAAATAACATTTATCACAATAGGGATCTACTAATGATTTTCCCACTAAGCTGGCTCATCAGAACCTATCAGCTGACAACTGCATAAATGAGATTAGCATAACAGCTGCCTATGACAAATGTATCTAAATCATTTTAATGCCAGCTAGCTCTTTGATCTCCCTATCACGTTGTTGCCAAAACTAAATCCATTTCTTCAAGATACACATTGTTTATTGCAGATACATGTGCATATTCCACACCATTATGTACTCTACAGATTTCAGTAATTGAAAGAATTAAAAATACTGATTGGATACTGCCATAATAATGTAAACTTGCAGCACTGCACTTTAGAGTAGCATTCCACTGCCTATTTAATCCCCCCCCGCGCCCCACC
>JANRGW010036926.1:30219-54947 GCA_024733675.1 Psilopsiagon aymara | reverse complement strand
CACCAGAACTGCACACAATACTCCAAGTGAGGTCTCACAAGAGCAGAGTAGAGGGGCAGGATCACCTCCCTCGACCTCCTGTTGCTCTTGCGCAGAGAGGTGTTTCTGTACATCCTACACTTCTCTTTTGTCTCCCCCTTCTTCCTGCAAGCTTTTTTTTCCCTCTTTTCTGTGCTTGCTTTCTTTGGCATTCATATTCTGGTTTGAGTTGGTTTTCCCCAGTTTTCTAAAGTAGAAGGGGACCATGGCCAACAGCAACCAGGCCTAAAAATCTGGTGGTTGCCTTTGTTCCTGGCTGTTACATCGTTTGCTTTCTCTGCATCCCTTAGCTTCGTGGTAGGGATCTGCTCTTTAAACTGCTTGCTTCTTGTGAGGCAGTAAGAGAAGACATTCAATAACGGCTGCTTACTAAAAAAAAAAACCTGGAAAACCCTGGTTTTATCTGTCAGAGATAGAAATCGTGATTATCAGAGTCTGACTGGCAGTGCCCAGTACCTTTCCAGATTGAATCTTTTCTTGTGTTTTGTTGCTGCTGACACTCATATCTGTCCATTCCTAAGGCTACTCATGTAGGTCCCTACTTCCACAGGACTCCATTGGGATGATGTCAGTGGGCATTTGGCAGGTTTCTGAATTGAAATCTGCATTACTGAATGCTCACACAGTTACCAGCATAATCTTTTGCATTTTAACAAGTAGGCTTCAGCCCTTCCTTAGGATTTTGAGACCTTTCTTTCATTTCCATTAGTGGAGAAGTGTCATGCTTATCACAAAACTGGTAGATGGCCTTAAGCAATTAAAAACCAACTTTCAGACCATTAACAAAAGAATATTTCTTCCATTCAAACAAACCATGTGTTTACATAAATACAGTATTAATACAGATTACCATACCCCCATTGACAGCTTGAAGTCTTGGTCTCTTAAGACTTCTTTCATTGTGACTTGCCCTCTGGCAGACTCAATGGTTTCAAACACTGCACTATGATTAGTAGAGGCAACACTGAATGTGTCCCCAGTAGAGATGCCTTTAGGTTCCAGCTTGCTCTTTGCACACATGCTGCTGCAACTGACGAGTCCTGGGAAGGAAAATTGTATCTGAGAATGAAACCAGAACTGAAATGGAGAAACATTAATTTTGAAAGAGAGGGAAATGCACTTTAAGCTTAAAAGGAATTATTTCAGGTTATTCTGCATGGACTAGCAAAGGTTAATGAAGATATTTGCATCATATGAAGTGTAGGAAAATGATGGGGACCAAACTCAGAGAGAGATATCTATGCTTCTAACTGAAATTCATGCTCTGGTAGTTTTCCGTTGGATTATGTGCTAAAAGGAGAGCTAGCATGCAAGATGAGGCAGCAGAAATATTGAGGAGGGGGAATTACTGTGTTAGAGACTGCTAAATTTACAGCATTTATGTCAATAAGCTAAAGGCTAAGTTACTGCTCAGAAGACCAGAACACAATTTGTTTGGTTTTTTTTTTCCCTCTGACTGCTGCTTGCCTGTGAGGGCAAGGGCATCAAAAGGTACCTGAGTTACTGGGATGGAACTTGTGGTGGCCTCTTTTCCAGTATTTCCACTCAGGTCTTGCAGAATCCTTTAGCCTGGGCTTCTCGAGACAGCAGGAGCCTGTCTTAACAGCACTGTCCACCTCAGTATTCTGAGTGGTGAATGGTTCCAGGTCCCACTCTGAATCAGAAGAAGGAGAAGATGGTGCCACAGCTGCTGCTGCTTCTGGTTTGGGGCTTTTTGCTTCTAGAAGGTATGGAGGGGGCTGCCTGCTGGACTCTACCTTTTCCGTTTCACTTGGAAATACCAGATGCCTGGATGGAAGAGGCCACCAGGCACTGACATGAGGATGGCAGCAGCAGATGCACCTCACATATGCTGACAAACAGCTTATACAGTCACAGTGATAGTGGAAACATGGCCAGCAGGGTGAGCAGAGCAAGCAGTGCTTGGCAAAGCTACGTGTAGCACAAACTGGAATCAGGGCTGTTTTAGGACTGTAGGAACAAATACAACAGTTAGTGTCTGGAATTTCTCTGGGCTTCGCCCTGCTGGTGAATGGCATGTGGATCGTCTCTACAATCCTTTCCCACAGGCTAGGAGGGACCCAGAGAGCCACACCTCGCGGGAGCTTGACTTTCTTGTCATTCCAGAAGTGGACCATAATTCCTTCATCTTCTGAGGCTGTTTGAAAGAAAAGGTAAGCAACTATAAGCAGGCAGCCTGCCCGAGTAGTTCCCATACACAGATTAGGCTTTGTAGCTTTATGCACTTTCTACTCCTGTCAAGCGATAGGATCAACTACCTCTCTGTAACACTTCTCCATAAAGTCATGGTAGCAGGCAGCTGCAGCACTGTTGGTACAACAGCAAGCCTGGCAGTATCTTTACTTCCAATTTGCCATCAGATGAACAAGAAAATGTTGACTGAGTAACTTTTGTTGTTACTGCCAAAGTCAGCAATAATGCTCCAAGAATAGTATTTTGGTAAGTCAGTGGAGCTTTACTGTCAGACATGGTAAAAATCAATAAGCTGTTAAATCCTACATTTGGGTGGTAAAATCATCCCAGTACAAATGTGAGCATTCAAGCAGATAGGTGCTTCCTGAGAGCTGTCTCACTTGTAACCTTCAAGGAAAGGTCACTGACGTTTGCATGGCAGACACAGCCTTGTCCAAGCAGACAGAAAATAGCACAAACAATGAAGATGACATTTTTATGGGTCACATATGGGTCATAACTTCCTTAGGGTCAGAGTGGTGCGGTTACACAGATATCCACCAGCAAGTCCCATTAGCTGCTGCGAACTCTAAGTAAAACTAAACTGTAGTTTGTGCACTGATTTTTCTCTGGCAGTAGCACAATGACAATAGTTTATTCTGACAGTCTCATTTATGTTCCAGAGCAAGGCAAGGCAGAAGAGGGCAGCACCTTTCTTACCTCGTAAGGGGTCCCTTGTCTCAATGCCCGTGAGGACAGTTCCAGGGCCATACCTGGCCATACTTGGCTCCCAGGGTGCCAGCACTTTGTCTCCAGGGAGTAAGGAGTGCTTCATCCTGTTCACGTATTCTAGGATGTCATCCTTTGCTGTTTTTTGTACACACACTGGATGCCTTCCATGTGACACAAGTGGTTTGGCAAACTCTACCAGGAACATGCCTCTTTCATTCTGTTACCAGGAACAAAATAACAGCTCCTCTGAAGAACAGCCCATAATGTGTTAGGTCATGTAACCTTCACCAGGAGGATATTTGGTGGCTACATGGCTAGGTCAAAACAAGCCCAAACAGTAACTGAATAGTGAAAGGTTAATCCAGCACTGAGACAGACAGAAAACCCCTGTGAGGCTCACCAGAAAGCAGGCTGTATTTTCTTCCCCAAGAGGAAAAGCTATAGGTAGAGTACAACTCGATTTTGCAAACCAAGCCATCTGCTCCAGGTAACAAGGGACAGTGGAGCCGTTCAGACCTGCTCTTTAATCATGCCTCTCCTCATTACATACAACACTAACTCTGCTTCTTGGGGGGTTGTTGGGAATTTTAATTTTCTTTTAAATTAAGGCCTATCAAGAGGCTTTCCATCAACAATAAAACAATGTACTTCCCTGTTCTCTAGGAAGAATAGGCTCTTTTTTTCTGTTCAAGTTTGAAGTGCTAACAAACTAATGAATTAAAGCTTTCACTAACATTTCTGAAAAGACACCAAGCCATTGGTCTGCAGCCGACTCAAGCTGGAAGTGTGTACATAAAACACTAATGCTTTTCCTGTGCTATTGATGGTTATGTGTCTACACACAACAGTGGGTGGTACACTGCTCACAAGAGCACTCACGCTGTCTGAGCCTGGCAGGGGGCCTGCTCCTGCAAGGAGCACACCACCACTGGTCTCACCAGGAAATGGGAGTTCAGGGGCACTCATCTTCTGTACAAGATAAGTATCCCCGAAACACACCTGCTTACTCCTAGAAATGGTCTCTGTAAAGGAGGCCAAGAAGAGCAAGGTCCTGATCATTATTAGTTTATTGGTGCCTGAGGCTGTGCTGCATGCAAGAGTCTCACCCAGCATGCCAGGCAGCAGGAGGTGAAGACATTTGGGAATCAGGTATATTGGAAGCTTTATGAATCAGCACAACCATGAGCATCAGCTGTTCTGGTGATCCGTTCCCTAATACACACACCAGCTGAAATCAATACTGATACACAAAACTCAAGTGGTACGTGAGGACTGCTGGACTGGACACCTTATTACACATACCCACAACTACTGCACAGCAGCTGTCACTCACCTCTACCTCCTCTTTCACTGTACCACGGTAGTAAAATCCATCTTGCTCCCCTCTCACCAACACAGGGATGTTGCTGTCTAAATCCACTGATCTCCCTGATGCACTCAGCCTCTTCCATGCTGGGTCAGGGAAGTGGGGGCAGTGGGCAATCCATTGGCACCTTGGAGAAAAGAAAATGGGTCAGCACTGGAGGAGCAGCTTTCTTAGGGAAAAAAGGAAAAACTTGTGAGATTTAAGAACTATATCACTCCACCTCCCTCTGTAGCACTCCCACAGGCCAAAGCATGTGGGAAGAAACAGAAAACTTTGTTCTGGGACAATTCCTTCTCTTGGGGGAAAAAAACCATCAGTGCTTGTTTTCACTCAGATTTCTTTGGTTTGGGGTTTAGAGGAAGTAAGCTGGAATCCTGGGCCAGCACTACCTACACTAGCCCATTTGCTCTTTACATGGCAGCCAATGCAACCCCTAAGATTAGGAGAAAGGAGCCATCTCCAGCACAGAGTAGATGCGCTCGAACGCACAGTAACTGATGGTTTACACTGGGGCATTTGGGGAACAACAGAAAAGTAGAAAAGTAAACAACAAAGCTTCTGGTTGATGACAGGTTTAAGTCCAAAACAGGAAAACTAATCCCCTGTCACAAAGCATTAGAAACATTTCACAAAAGGCAGCTGCTAATACAAGATGCTTCTATTTATCCAAATAATATTAAAGAAATGTTTCTTTGATAGGAGGTTTTCTCAGGCTTTGCTTTTCATAATCTCCAGGGCAGCAAATCACTTTAGTTAATACCATCTAAACCACTGCCAGTGCAGGGGAAAGGAAAGCTCAAATGACATTCAAGTTGCTAATTTATTCATCTGACACACCAGCCTGTTTTATACTATTGGATATCATGAAAAAGAACAAATCACAGATTCCAACATGAGCTTTATTTTACCTCTGGGGGGTGAGGGGCTCGGCAATCCAGGCAGGATGCACTACAGAAGAGTTCCTGCAGCAGGGGCTGACAGTAGGCACGACTCTGGGGCACGAGAACTTGTTCAGAGCTGGCATGGCACTCCAATACCTGCTACCTGTAGGCAGGAACTCTTCCAAAGAGGCCATTCTTGCGAAAGCAGCTGCCTGCAGGACTCAGTCCTGATCTGTTGGCAATAAAGAGACAACCATAGTATCATAGAACAGTTAGGGTTGCACTGTCATTTTACAACACAATCAGATGCTTTCTGGTGTACCTCAAGAATCCAGTAGCTTTTAGTAATGAATTATTTTAAGATAAAAATAAGCAATTGAAAATATCCAGACTGGCATTTAGTCAGATGAACCCATATTACTGACTTCAGTGATCTCCAAGCACCTAAATCCTAACCTGGTAGAGGGACAGAAACACCGAAGAAAACTAGAAATGCTGTGAAACCCCCCAGAAAGCAATAGCCTTTAGCTCCCTCCTACTTTTGTTTCTGTCTTCAACATCCAGGTCTCCTCTACCTACACTCTCCTTTAAAGCTTCCTCGTACAGAGTCCCAGTCAAACCTTCCCTATCTTACAAGCTGAGGCAGAAACTACAGTTGAAGCCAACAAGCTTTGTGAACACAACAGGTTTTGAACATGATGTTAGATTACAGTTGCCTGTTACTTGTTTTATTTATAGTGACGTATTAACAGGAAATATTTTGATCTTTCAGCTGTCCTGTCACATTTTATAATAGTAGGATTATGGCCTGCCATGAGAAAGAAGGGGATGCTCAGATTTGACAAGTGATAACTATTCAGAGGCTGTCTCAGTAAGACTGCTGACGTGATGGTATCTCTGGTAATCTGACAAGATGTAGTAGATAGACAAGCTTCCATTTTATTTTTTAATATACCTTACAAGTGTTTTGCATGCTTAGGGTAAAACTTGCATGGAAATTATACAACGTAAATTTTAAGTGCCTAATTTACTTCACAAACACAGTTTAAGCACTATATTATGTTTAAATGTTATTCTGCCTCTTAGACAAGAGATGATCTGCAAGTCCTTTGTATGAGGACTCCCAGATATACATAATTTCATAAAACTAGCACACCCAACCCAGCAAGAAGAGAGGATTAATTCCTACAAAATGCATTTTTAAGCCAGCAAATCAACACAATATATTCACTCCTTTCACAAGTACACAAACTCCCCCCATTATATAAACCAGAATGGAATCAGTAATACTGTGCAAAGAAATGCATGTATCAGTTCTACTTAAAGCACATTTTAAACACTTTCAGCACTGTTACTTTCGAGAGCAGGTCCCCTATTTCTGTATAAAATAGGGCACCAACAAAGGCAATTTTGCAACACTTTATGAGGGTTTTTTTCCTGGATACTTACAAGTACTTTAACACAGCAGTGTTTCAAACTTACCGGGTATTGATAACACTAAGTCTGGCTGATTTGGATTTAGTCCCAGTGCAAAACTCTTGACTTTTGCCAGTTAGACGCAGGGAGCAGTTTGCTGCCTGTGTTTCCTAGTTGCTATGGAGGTTGCCACAGTTGTAACTATAGGGATTGAACATCTTGACCTTACCAGTTACAAACCAGTGAAACCTGACTGCAGAGACGACCATTTGTCTGCACCATTTTCAGCTCCCCATTGATCTAGATATCGCACTGGAAGACTGTTGGGGCAGGGAATGGATTATAAGAGGGTGCAATGTCCTCCAGGCTTTCTGCCAACTACTGCAGGGCAAATAATAGCACCACATGAAGCTATAGCTCAGATTTAGGAAAAAGCAGCCTACCACCAAGGGGTGTGACAAATAAATTGGCTTGAAATGCAGACAGAAAAGTTAAAGCTGAGACAAACCGAGGTCAGATTGCTTGGCAAACTTTTCGTTTTCGCAATAAAGGGGAAAGACTAATGAATTTTGTACTTCCTACAAAGTGCATACCACACCAGAATACAATGCAGGAATCTGCCTGTTAATCTCTGCTGTGATCCCTAATCTTCATTTTCCCTTAATAACTGTTAACCTTTTTCTTTTTTTTTTTTTTTTTTCTTGGGGGGGGAAGGAATATTTGATTTCATTTTTTGCTATAAAAACAAGATAACAGAGGGGGTGACTGCAATTAGGGACAAGGATACAGCACTTAGGAAGCCTGTAACCATTTTCTCCTCATTCTGCTGCACTCACAGACTACTTGCTCTCATGCTGTCAGCAGAGAATCAACAGCAAAATACCCTTGCATAGGCCAAATGTTAAGAACACTTCGCCAGTTAAGACCTAACTCTCTTCACACAAATCTATTCCATACCACTTAGCTGAAACTGTCAGTAGTACAGGGAAACAGACTGGCTGGTCAGGAAAGACCACCCCACACCTCCACCGTTATCAGTAAAAATCCCCCAAATTTTCTGTGGCAGAATTATTCCCCCATACACACCCTGTCCAAGGCAATTCTCTCTTGCCAACTGTTTTATACTGTGTATTGTGTGAGTAGTCCTAGTAATCTTTAAGGGCACCAAGAGCTGAAGAAATACCATATTTTCAATAGAAACCAGGCTAAATCAAGAGTTCTTCATGGAATTAAAGCATTCATTAATAAGAAAAGAACAACACTTGCACAACATCTTTAATTATGCTCTTTCTGTGTTCACTAACATGCTTCAGAAAGCTGCTACCCGCTTTTTATTTTCCCCCTTTTAAACTAAGTTATCCTTTCTGTTGGCATCTAACAACATCCCTGGGAAGCTTTAAAAAGACCTGTTAAGAGAAACACTGGCAATTAGGCCAAAATTCTTTTCAGAAAGTACATGAGAATAAATCAGTCACATTACAGAAAACACGAGGAATCTCAGTCCCATCAGCAGAAAGATTTTATTTTCAAGGGTGCAGGTTGTGATGACACATACAGTCACTTCACACGTATAGGTTATTACATGTTTGTTTTGGTGACAACTTTATAAATGCGTTCTGATTTCCATAAATTAACTAATTTAGGCCATTCAGATCAGATTTCTTCAGCTGTCTTTTTCATATCTAAGTGTAGTTACTTTCTGCATAATTAAAATTCAGGCCTATACTGAGTCGCACTATGATCTGCTTCTAAGATGCGCCAAGAACATGCACATCATTAATAACATAATAGGTTCCCAGACAGGATACCTTTTGCTGTTTGGATTGGTTCAGCCTTTGAAATCCGGTTTTGTTTGTTAATTGCTACAGGTGCTTCGCTCTGTGACACTTTTTTCTGCCACCACAGAACCACTGTACAGAATGGACTGCAGGTAGGTAATGTATTTTATAGCAGCACGGAGAGTCTCTACTTTGCTGAGCCGTTTCTCCAAGTATTCCTTGGGTAGGTGATGCCTCAGTTTAGCATAGCCTTCATTGACACATTTAACCCTCTGCCTTTCCCTCTCATTCCTCTTTCTGATGAAAGCTGTCCCATAGGAGTACTCACTTCTGCGGTAATTGGAATGGGGCATCTGGTAAGGGAAGGCACAGGGCTCACTGTAGAAGTTCTCCATGATGAGATGCTCAGACATGAAAGGAAGGAACGACAGATCTTCAGAGACCTGGTTGGGTGTTTCTGGATACATGTGAAATGTGAGCACTGGGTCAGCATAGAAAGACCTAGCCAGCTGTACGTGCTGAGTCTCAGAACAGATGGACAGCTTGTCCATAAGGTTACAGTAGCTTTTGCCATCCATCAGGTTCTGCATTTAACCTGGAAATGTATAATTACATAACAGTTTAAACAACTCATACTGAGCAGTAGAAAAAACCTCACCTGTACTTATCAACATTTGGCATTACTGGCATTTTCCAGTAAAGACTTTTAATGCATTTGTGACACTTCAGAGTGGTGTTGGAAGACTGTTACATAGAGCAGACAATACCCCATTTGAAAACACAAGAAAGTGCAAGTGATTATTTTGATCACTGACTACAATAATTCACAATAGATTTAAATAAAATAAAGCCACTAAAGCTTCCCAAAGGAAACAGCAAACACTCCCACGTCAGCTATAGAAATGAAGAGAATTGACTTTTATGGACTCCACATGGGTCTAGGGTCTCAAAATCCACCAAAACTTTCATCTCTGCAGACAGTAAACAAAGCAGGCCAATATCTGAGGCATTCTCTCAAACCCCTTCTCCTCCTTGAAGGAAATTACATCTACAATTCCAGTAACAGACTCCCTATCCATAATAAAAAGCCTTCAAAAAGAATTACTTTTTCTCTCTATTCATTTGATGTTTCATTCACTGTATTATCTTGATAGATGGAAAACCTGTGCAGGGAATGGATCTCAGTCTTAATTCTATGTTTATCAGGTATTACATCCATTCCACAAAAAAGTTTACAAAAAGTTTGGAGGATGAATTTCTGCTAAATCTAACATGCCCTTAGGTCCTCATGCTCCTTCTGCACTCACCTGCAGATTAAACAGATAGGAAACACCAAATACAATCCCACTGATAAAGGATTATGAAATAATTTGTTAAAAAACGCACATCCTAATAATATTTCCAATTACAAAGTCATTGGGGCACTGCTAGAAACCTGTAACTCAGACTGGCCTACTGAAACCATGTACCCTCTCTTCAGAGCAGCATTATAACAAGCATAACTACTCAAATCACCCTCATATATTTATTAGAAATAAAAACTTGAAGTCTTATAGGAAGCTACATTATAGTGCCTTCCCAATATCATTATTCCAACAGCTATCTATCAGCATAAGTAATGATTGCTACTTGATAGCTACCTAAAAATATATTTTTAATACCTAGCTGATTTTCAAAGAATTTCTGTGATCCATCCTTTCATACTGCAAGCAATACTTGCCTACACAGCATCTATCAAAAAACACTCTCACTCACCACCCACTTCCACATCTACACATTGCCGTCTAGAACACTTAGGTTATGCTACACCCTCTAAAATGGAAACACACATGAACATTCAACTAGGTTACTAGAAACTACATTCCATTCTCACAAAACCCTTGCAAAGCTTCAAATGTTCCAGCCAAAGTTCCACAACATAAATGGGATCCCCTTAATCCTTCACAGGATAAGGAGATATTTTAACATTTTCTAATGACTTGATACCTGCCATATTTAAAACAGAGAACTTTTACTCATTATGGACCTACCCTCACAACACATTCTATCAAAATGCCTCTGCATGCAGCTTTGTCTTCTTTCCTAATACACATAGATCTCACTACTGAAATTCTATGAGTTAAGAATTCATTTATAGCATTCAATTAGGCAAAACAGAAAGTCACAAGCATCTTAAACAGGTACGTCTGTAGGTAGGCACGAACAACCACACATTTTACATTAATATACATGCAGAAAATCAGAAGTGAATATATACTCATTATAAAATAAAAATACTAGACAGTCATCTTTCTATTTTCTAATTACACAGTTTGGGTTATTGTCTAAAAACTTCCTGCTGCTAACAATTTACAAACACTGAGGAACAGTGCCTGTTACATAGCAACAAAACCCCCAACTTTATAGCAAAACATCATATATAGCAAGAAACCAAAACCAATATAACCCCTCAAAAAGAGATACTTGCAGTATTTGTTGCTTAGTACTGACACTTCCGCTGCATATCAACGTTACATAAAACAGTTATCTGCTGCTTTACTACGTGCAAGAAGTCTTAGGATCATTTACCTTCTGGACTAGAGACTCACCAATCTTCAGACGAAAGTAAAATCCAAGGAAACAAGATGTGCTATTTTAAGACTGGTGAATAATACCTGAAAATATCTGAATGACATTCAAAAGAGAGGTTAATATCCCATTTTCTTACATCTTATTTAATAACAACATTAAACAAGATTCATTGAAAAGCTAAAGAAGCAGTTACTGAATAGCTAGTAGAAGTGATTTATGAAAATGTTGATATTCAATGAAGATCTATTGCAAGATACAGCAATACACAAGTCTCTTACCTGGATTATGTAGCTTGAGCCAATAACTACTGCAATTTATAGTCAATTGACAACATGCAAAGTAGCTTACAGTTAGATCTGCTCATTTCTGGTTTGGCTTTTCCAACCACACCACAGCTATGATGGCAACAAAACTTGGCATCAAGGGCTAAAAATTTTCAAACTGTATTGAACACAACCAGATTACAGGAATGTACTTTGTTTACTTCCTGTATATATTCTGTTACAGTGTACTAAAGCAGTGTTTTAATTTACTGGCATTTCATACTTTGATGTCTGAATATAAACAATCGGTTTGAATTTAAGTATTTACATCAAGGCATAAGTAAACTAATTTTCATAGCTTCATTCCAAACACAAAAAATTAGCATTTATTTAGAAGAAACTTGCAATGGATTTGTTTCCAGTTTAGAAGTCAGAGCACATATTAGTTAGCTTAATAGTTTCAAATTTAATCTTCATTATACCTATAATTTTGGGAAATTCCCTTAGTATTAAGAACACCATATAAAAAGTCCCTAATAAAGAATTCATGGAGGTTCTCAAGACAAGATTTGAAACCAGTGAGAAATCCACACCAAGACAAATGTTTCAAAGTTTTGCTTAAACTTACAAACACAGTATAGAGCAATCTATCTGTACAATCAAATATAGGTATAGGTATATAGCTGTCCAACTGTACAGGTACAAGGACACAGGACACCCCACTTCAGAATTCCCACATTTTACAGGATTACCTGACACTTTAGATTATTTCATTATTTGATCCTTCTGTCACTCAAACTAAAACCACACACAAAACAAAACAAAACAAATCAGTTTAGCTTAAGCACTTGATCTACTACCAAGAGAGGTTCATTTACCCAGTCTTGTCTTCTTGGGACTGTCAGCCAACAAAGAAAGTATTCTGAATCAGCTGCCTTGTGTGGGCCCACAGCAATGCTGCATTCTGCATCTCCCTTCCATGCCAGCTTCAGACCTCATCAGAAAGGCAGCCAAGAGGTAGAACATTTACTACAACTGGTAGAGACATCTATTCAATACACAAGTTACGTTATTTTTCTTTAGGGGACCCTAGGTACATCACCATCAGAACAGATTCTTGACTTACCAGCATGGGATGTTGAACACAGTAACTGAACCCAAGCCTGGTTTTAATCTCCAAGATTAACTCAGTTTTTGGAAGACTACTGGACTGACAAGAGAATAAAGCCCTGTATCTGCAGAGAGCTTCAGTCAATGCAAATGTTACCACGGGGCAACTGTATTTTCATTCCAGATGGGGTAAACCACGTGTACATGTATAGCTGGTGCACTTTATTCCCCATGCTACTCTGTCCCACAGGCTCTGGACTAAGCAAGTCAAAACTGTGCCTAACATACAGTACTTTCCCTGCCACACCGGAGCTGACAGCTGAGCAAGATGATAATGTAAGTACATATGCATAGCTAAATTTGAGTCAGGGATTAAAAACCTTTTTCAATTAGCAATTTGATGAGCCCATCCTTCCTTTGCCAAAGCACTGACCAAGTGGTATTTACAATCTGACGCATTTTCAGAGAAGTGCTTTTATAGACGGATTTTACATGTAGGGTAATGAGGGAGAAAAAAAGATGACATACAGATTGCGTACATCGAGTTTTCAAAAATCAGTTTCATCTTTAATTGTTACATTCCAAAGGGGATATATGAAAGTCACCTAGCAACCGTATACCTCCTGAGAGATAAGTACAGAATCACAGATACAAAAAATACACCTACCTCCCAAGCTGACAGGTGCTAGAGAAAGTATGTGCCTTACACCATCAATCCAGACAAATGCAGGAAGATTTTTATAATAAATATTAATCATATACTAACTCCTGAGACTTTACCCATGAAAAGAAAGGGAAAAGATCTTTTTTTTTTTTAAAGAGATATCATATACATACAATATATTAAGCTAATAAAGCAAAATAGAACAAAATGCCAACACTGTCTTTATATGCACTGCATTGGAGTTTATCTACATCACAGTACTGTAAGTATGCAGCTCGAAGACTCAGTGTCCATTTAAGTTTCACCTTAAATCTGCAAACATCACTTGACATACAAGCATCTTGAAAGTACGAGTGCAAGGAACCAAATGATGAATACAGCCAATTAGGACTTCATTCTCTGATATGAAAGATTCTACACTGCAAGATTCAGGTTTCCCGTACCTAGCATTAGCCAGCAGAAAATCCAAGTGTATTCACAAAAGGTCTTTACATAAAGTGTTTAGTGATTTGCAAGTAATTACTGAGTTCCCAGGTACTTTTTAACCACATAAATAGTAGAGAGAAATATACAGTTAAAAACACCATAAATCACAACTGTAAATAAGGTACCACAGTGGCAACCCAAGGTATCTTAAGTTTTATTTTCTTTTCAGTTTTGTTAGTAAAAGCCATTTGAAAATGTAAAGATTTAGCTTTTGGTTAATCTTTTAAAACTGCTTCCAATCCAGTACATTCCTTCAAAGTTCAAATACTTTATTTTTTTTTAAATCAATAATGAACCATTCAAGAAAACCATTCTGAAGTGGCAGGATCAGGAAGACGTACGGCAGCTCTTTCAGTTAGTCCACTTTACTTCCCTGGAGTTATTTTACTGTGACACAATTAACTCAGCACAACATGACGGTCAAAGACAGATTTGCGTTGCTCTTGGACCTGTAGCTTCCAACGCTGCTGAGCATACTCCACTTTGTTTAACACATTGGCACGGCTTCGAGAACGAGCCAGCACATCGTGTGCATTTGCAAAAGGCTGGTGATCCTGGAATAACAAAAATCATTAGTTAGATCTCAACCATTCCACTGAGCAATTTCATTACTTGTCTTTGCTGCTACATTCCAAAGGAGGTGGGGGTTATTTTGGTTTTGTTTTTTCAGTAAACAAGCTGTTTCAACAGGCTGCCAG
The DNA here is from genome assembly GCA_024733675.1 of Psilopsiagon aymara. Taxonomy (NCBI): domain Eukaryota; kingdom Metazoa; phylum Chordata; class Aves; order Psittaciformes; family Psittacidae; genus Psilopsiagon; species Psilopsiagon aymara. The sequence goes on along the minus strand of JANRGW010036926.1, from coordinate 40,750 downwards.
CAATAATGACCCAGCAAGTTTCTGAACTATAGTTAGAACTGTACTTCAGTTTCTCATCTAAAGTAACTTCCACAGGTTTCCCAAATAAACCAAACTTCATAGTACTGTCAAACAATTACCTGCTGCCCACCGACCACACAGTGACATGCAAGATCAGAACCACAGTCTTGCATCCATTAGCAGCTGGTGGGACAGAAGCCTAGAACAGACTCAGGAACCAGGAGTCTCCTGTTATTGTCCTGAATGCACTCCACTTGAAAGCTGAATTAGAGTCAGCTCTCTGCCAGCTCTTGCCATTTACCATCAGGCAGTTCAAGATGTTTATACACAGCTTCTATATAAAACCAACACACTCTGATGTTTACCAAACTAAGCCTATTGTACTGAGCTGTCAGTACAGCACAGTGTCAATACAGCTGCTTAAGTGACAGAGCTCAACAATAACTGTTTGTTTAATATTTACTCTGTTTTCTAACAGTACCTGCAAAGCTTTATTTTCTTGTAGTAAATACAACCACGTTATAAACAGTGAGAGTTAGAACTGAACTTATTTGGCTATCAAACTGTTTTGGACAAAGTCACATTGCTAAATCTTTGTCAGAAAGTATCATATATACAATGCGTAATGAAAAATAACATAAGTATGTCCCACATTAAATAACTGACTTCTCTGCATGTCTACACTTCTTTTTTTTTTCCCCGGAACACTTCTGAATATATTTACATTAATGGATACTTTATTTGTAAATAAATTTGTACTGTGTAGAGTAGTTCAGTGATACTTCTTAGTAGTACAGCAATTATCATTAATGATATCCATTGAAGTGATGCCTACAAGTCCCAAAGCCACATATGAACCCCACTGGGCTAAGAAACATGCTCACAGATAACAAGAGACAATCCCTGACCCACAGAGCTATAGTCTCATAATAAAAATATATGCAGTTGGATATACCTAGAACAGACAGGAAATATGAGGCAAATCACTTAATTCACAAGGAAACAAAATCATGATAACAACACATTTCTGCCATAAAATAGATGGTGGGAGTGAAAGCACAGGACAAGCTACATGGTGCTGGCTTCCCTGATAAGCAATAACCTCAGCTCAAAAGGCTAGGTCCTGTTGATTTCCATGTAGGCAACAAGGGGAAAAAAGAATACAACAGAAAAGAGGACTGTAGAAGCAGTTTACATTCATTGGTTGCCACTGCCATAATGGACAATGAAGAAGAGCAAACATAATGGCTTGAAATCCAGCAACAAAACTGATGCACACAAAGCGTGACAAAGATCAACACCCCAAGAACTTGCTAGAGGAAAGGCAAAGACAGGGATAAGTCATGAGGGTCCTTAAGTTACTTCACGTTCACTGTCATAGAAGGAGAATAAACAGGAAAGGACCAACATGAACTAAGCAAGGACTTCTGAAGTACTTTTTGTTCTGAGCACTACTGTAGATAAAATCAATAGTGACTCCACTAGCCACAGTAACAAGGGTCACAGGAACAGTTAAACATAAAATTGGCTAAATGGATCCAGATTTTAAGGTAAATTCATTCTGCAGTTAACCTGAGCTCTGCCACAGGACTTATTTTACTTCTCTACCTACTATCAGAAGATTCTAACCCAGATTTGGAGGTACTAATATAACTTACTTCAGGTATAAAATAAAGGTACAGCATACAGTACAAATTCATGTTATTCAAGTAGCAATCTGCTCAGTCTGCTGTAAGAATGCAGACAGAAAAAGGGTCATTCAAATCCCTCCCTCAAAAAAAACCCCAACAAACAAAACCAACATACCAACAAAACCAAAACCCCAATATCCTCTTAGGAGTGACTGAGAAATCTTAAGATGTCAATACAAAGACATCTGGAGTATGTCTCCATGTAATGTAATATATAAGTGCGTGCAGAAAGAGTGGGGCATAATAATAACAGTATACCTCTGTTTAAAGAACCTTCAACTTCAGACAAAGTTAGCTCAAACTGGGCTAACAATCCTTCATTTCTGCTGCAAAATCAAGGTAAATAAAGAAGACACAGCTAATAAAAGCTATTATGATGCTTGATTTTGAAACCTTAGTATTCCTCCCCAACAGAACACCTTTGTAAGTCAAAATGGCTGATGTGGCTACTGTTGATAAAAAATGGTAGAACTAAAGTATATGCTTTATAAGCATATACTCAGTTTACGTTGACTCAGCATATGCTCAGTTTACTTAGCAATGACGGTTGTCACTCCAAAACCAGAAACAACTTGGAGAAACTGAGCTCAGTTCACATTAAAACCTACAGATACACAGCATAACCTATCACCGCATTTACCAGTTTTGATACCTTCAGATCTATGAAGCCATGGAAACAACATGGAATAAGAACTGCAGGACATTTAAAAAGATTTTCAAAGTCTTGCCATCATAACTCTGTTTCACCAAGCACAAATGTATTTTTCTCCTCCTATTAACTTCTAGCTATTTGAAGGAGCCATGAAAATATTGCTAACAATTTTATTGTAAGACACTAATAAAAGTTTTAAGTCTTTCTGACTAGCTCTCATTTACTTCAACAGTAATGAAGTGCTCATGTCTGCTGGTTAAGCAGACAGCAATCTTCCCATTTCATGTGCTGATTTTGGTTTAAAAAATTCTTTCTAAGGTTACACCACACCCAAAGTATACTTGATCAGTAAAACCAGTGCTGCTTGAGGACTCAATACTGAATGTACACTGCTGATGAGACTTCAGAATTGTTTGATCAGTTTGTGTGGTTCAGCACTGACACTTCACCACCAGCCCAGATGCTGTCATATAAAACTTTCCTAATGATATTTTATGGCAATACTCTCCCAGGCATGCAGATTCATCAGGTTCAGATGCACACAGATTCATCAGATGCAAAGCCATAGTTCATATTTTTACACTATTCGAAGTCCCCCTTCAATACAAAATTACCTACCCTACCAACCAGTATTCCTTATCCACACTGACCAGTTACTCAAGTACTCTTTCCGACAGTTTCATATGGTCTCATAACCCTTTCTTAAAATGACTGAAGACAATTTTATTAGAAATCAAAACCACTGTGTTGGAGATTGGGAAGGCCAGTAATGACAGGAAACTGAGTAATTAATGGACTGCTTTACTCCCCAAGAAAGGTTGTTCTGATCTGTTGGAACATACACATTCTGGTTTCTAGAAGTAACATTAAGACACTATTTCAGCATCAGTCATGATTTTACTTCATTATAATAATTTCTTCTCAAATTTCAGCATGAACAAATTCAAACTGGATCAATAGAAGATGCAATCCTTCTACTTTCTTTTATAGAGAGAAATCTAAGCCACAAGCAACCTGCATAAACGAGATCACTAGCACAACTGCATGGATCAATAACACTTAAGAAGCAGTACTTCCTACATAGCTTACCTCCATTCCTACTCTGCCTTTTCTCTGAGAAAATAATCTGTGTCTAGAGTTGGAATAACTGAAGGACTCTTAATCTTACCACTTTCTAGGCCAGTGAAAAATGAAAGAGTGGCTTCACAGAAGTCATCACACAGCTGTCTTTTCCTCTCACTTCAGGAAAAGCATTTATACTGCTTACACAAAAAAAAGCTGCTCATCCCAAGTAGTTATTTAACAACTAACCCCTCCAGTCTTCATGTTAACTGAAGTACACAAACACTCTGGTGAACTCACCCCAATGTCTTCATCACTTTGTATGAGCTGTGAATGTCCAAAGAGACGTCTCTTCAGTATAGGTTCCACCAGTGTAAGGTACACCATGTACAGAAGAAGTAGGCCCAAAATAGATAGGTATATGATGATTGTAACCTATACAATGCAAGTACAGTTTATGTCAGAATTGTGACATCCCCCTCACAATCTCTCAGCAGGAAGCCATGACCAAAAGTACATGCAAAGCTTGTGAAGAGCCTGTTGGTTTTGGTAATGTCACCAAATGACTCAAAACCCATGAATGGCGAAAAAACACTAAACTATGACCTGATATTAGAAGAGTTCGGGGCAGACAAATTATGGTTTGAAACAGTTTCTCTTAGTGAGGCATAATACAAATCTTATGATATTATGCCATCCCCTCTTAAAACAACCTGCTATTATAAATCTCACCTCAACAACACAACTGTTCAGTTAGGCCATTAAACTGGGATGACAAATTTGGGGGTTCCTGCATGTTCTCCATTCTCTAGCACAGATCTGCATTCAAACAGTCACTACAAAAAATGGGAAGGTAAAAAGAAATAACAAATTTCTACAAGACCAAAAATAGGAGCCTGTGTTACAAAAGAAAAGATGGACTGCACAATCTATTCACACCAGGTTAGGGCTCAATGGCTCCAACAGGATAAAAATATATATTAGCTATATATGAATACAAAATACATATATGAGATATATAAAATATAAGAACACAGAAACCAGTTAGGGCAAGCACTAACAATTTTGCTCTTTTTAGTTTGCTAATGTACAGAGAAAATTTATAGTAAACAAGTGAGACAGCTGAATAATGAGAGGCTTTCCAAAAATAGTAACGAAAACAAAGTCCAAAGCTTGAAAAATATGGCCTAGAACACTCTAAATTTCAGCAAGGTAAAAAACCTAATCTCAAAAGCAGGAATCTTTAATAAAGGATCTCATGCCCGCTCTTTCAGCCATAGCTTGATGCTGTTGTTACTATTCAAGATAGATCGTGAGCAACCATAATGAAAAAAAATTACATCTTAGGGCGCTTTAGAAGCGTTTTCCCTTTAAGAAGAGTATTTATCTAAAAGACAGACATATTTACTAATTGGTTGAAGTATTTAATTTATGCCAACAAAATTACATTGCTTACCTTAATTGTGACAGAGCTTCTCTCTTCATATTTGCATTCACAACGTAAACAGTATGCTTCTACATCAGGTCCAGGGACAGGCATAGGCTCAACCACATGAAGACAGTCACTGAAGACAGACAGAAAGTGCCAGGTCAGTTTTGAGCTGGTTTTAGCTAACCTGTTTCACTATGCATGCAGACCCCAGCTGAATGAGCAGAGAAGCCACCTCTGCTTAAGGTCAGCTGTCCTCAATTATAGGAACTCAAGATTAAAAATAAACAAATAAATCACTACTCCACAATTGTTCTACTTAAACAAAAAATTCAGCTATTGACAATCTGCTAAACAAGTTTTAAGACCTTTCTAAGTACAATGTTTTCATTTTTCAGTGAAAGCATTACAGCTGTTAGCATAAGAAGTCCAACGACTTGAATCCCAGCCTGAATGCCTCACTTGACACTGTCATCATGGAGGAAAGTAAATTCCAGCTATATAATTCTTTATTCATCGTACTCAAAAGAGCCTTATTCTATCGTTCCAGTACACAAAGAGATTAACCTCTCTGGTGCTGATGAACAGAAGCTCTCTTTTCTTGCCATTACAAGTTACAGGCATTGAAGAAAAACAAAAAAAAAGTCAGATAGGCTGTTTCTCTAAGCAACAACGTAGTGAATAAATACCATTCAGTTTTCAGCAACGGACCCAGATGCGAAAGCACAATGTGACTTAAAAGATTATAAATGTAAGTCAGTGCTGTGCCAAAAAAGCATGGCTGACAATCGCATGGGCACTCTATATCATAGCACTGAAGTTCAGCTGCCATGAGACAATTGCTCCCACCAATAGCCTATGTCATTTTGGTCTTTTTGCTGACTCAGGTCTGTTGTTCAGAATTCACACCCCAGAGCTCCTGCAGAGCACCAAGAGAACAAAAATCATGTTTTGCCTTTATCCTGGTTAATTCAGTATTAGCACAGTAATGAAACAAAATGCCTGAAATGGCAGCAGCAGTTTAGGACTCAACACTCTTCTAGGCTAGATTACAGTACATGGCCAGCCACCAACTCATCTCTTCTATTTTCTTTGTATTTCTTCTTCATAACTAGAACTATTTAGTATAAAGTCACAGTCTCTGGAGTAGAGTGGAAAGCTTATTTTCCCCATTTATTTGAAAGTAAAATTACATTCTCAGTGGAGGAGTGCAGCATTCAAACTTAAAAAATACATGCAAATTATAATCTATACAGTTTCTGTTCATATGATTGAAAGCTTGCATCAATATGCTGCACAGGTATGGTGAAAAGCTTGTATGTAGCTTAAGTACAGCAGAAAGTCTGTTACTTAATAGATCAAATACTAACACCAGCATCGTTTTTGCCTCCAGTTCAGTGTTTTAAGTTGCTAGGAAGCATACAATCTATCAGAACCTCGGAAGTTTGATGATGTGTTTGTTTGGACTGCAATTCTATGGCGATTTTAACTGAAAACATAGAAAAAGCTGATCCCTTTCTAATGGATTTTCCCATTTAACTCCCTCTACATTACCACCTTCTCTCTTGCACATACAGTAACAGCACCAAGGAAGCAGTTCTTTCAAGGCAAGCTAGGCTAGTCAGAAGGGCAGCTTCTGCACAAACAGATTTCTAGCTCATTCAGCTTGTAGATGTGTCCTCCCTCCTGCACGTCCATGACTGATACTGAAGTTAGCCTCTATATACAGCAATATATTCAAAGTACAACAAACACTAGCACTTTTGAAGTGGGTTCTTTACCCTTTAGGTGCTTATGCATCACTATGCTTGCTAGCGCACTGTCCATCAGGATGGAATTGCCTGAAATAGTTGCAAACTCCAGAAGAATGCACAGCTTTTATCAGCGTCAAAGCACCCCAGCCCATACTACTGTTAGCATAAGGCACTGTTTGTCAGTCTGAAGACAAAGAACTCACCACTCCAAGTGAAAGAACTAGAGCATCTACATAAGGGTATCTTGATGTACATTATAAGTTCAACATTAAAAACTGAATTTTCATTTTATGCCTGGACAAGCCAGAAGTAAGCGGTCATTATACTGTACATAATTCATAAAGACACTAAACATTGATCTGGCTTGTCTCACAGGTAACTGGTCTATAACTGATCTAATACCTAAAGGATGCACATCAGTCAGTTCTATCCAATAAGTTACTTGCAGTGATGCAGAAGCCAAAATATGGCACTAAATTTGTCAACTTTATTGCACATAAACTAGCAATCAAGCCTTTTAGAAGTGGCAAGAAGACAAGTCAAACAGAAGATCAAAGCTATAAAATGTTCCCAAAGGGTCACGTAAGAAATAATATCAACAAAACAAGATTTAAGTTTGGAAAATCGATTTTTGAGATATTATATCCATCGGTATCTCTCACCATAAATTTAGTCAAGCCTTGAAAGATAATTTCTCCTTCAATCCATACCAATATTGATTTAAAGGAAAACAGGATCTTTTCTGCTAGTAAGGCACATACTATGCAGTACCCACTAGAAAAAAATAAAAAGCCATTTTCATTTGTGGAGTGATAATGAACAATAAACCCAGTGATACTAATACTCTGAAATGTCTGCTGCAGCTGGAATTCTCACAGAATGTTTCATTGCTGCAACTTAATTTGTCATAGTAGAAGTTAAATTCATTATGGTAAAGTTAATCATGTGGAACAAAAATAGTAATTTTGATTGGACAGTACATTTCATGTTTATTGGTTTAGTTTGCAATTTCCAGTGTTACTCCTCACAGTTCTCCTGTAACTAATTTAATACATCAAGGCACAGCACTACACATACCTTTATTACTAATTTTATTCCTATAATTATTTTTGTGGGCCTCCTCAGGTGCATGAAATTTTCATAAGATGCCAATCCGCTGCTACCTGTCAGACTGAAGAGTCTTTTATGAATTCTGAATGTAACTGGAGAAGAGTCAATACATCAAGAAGCATGTCACGTTTTTATAGACTGACCCAAGAACCTTGGGCACTTTCAACATCAATGCAAGTCCACAACATGCTGCTGCATTTGTATGATTTACACAGACAATGACACTCAAGGTAAAATTAGGCAAGGGAGCTATGCCAGGTAACAAATCACTGTCATCACCTTTTCTTCTCCAACCCCTCATCCCTGGCCATGCACATCAGTCCTCAGCTTGGAGTCCAGTAAGTGCTATAGCTGGCTTAAACAATACAATAGAGCACACTGCTGCGGCACAGAGATGTAAGACCTCTCTCTGAAAAAAATGTGTTGTTCGATGGCTTAGGCCATGTCATGTAACTGCACTCTGTGGCTACAACTCCAAGGAACAGAAACCTCCAGAAACAAGTCTCTAAATTCTAGTATGGGTTTCAAGAGTAGAGAAAGAGGAGACAGTACTCCTGAGTCCTAGTTCCATGGCCATGCTCCCTTGCCTTGGTGCCATTTCAAATCACTGAATTCAAATTACAGCACCCACTTTCCTTTTTCTAATTTTAAGTCTAAATAAATAACTAAACAAGGAAGCAAGCAAACAAAAAGAGAAGACAGGGCAAAACCTCCAGATTTCAAGCCTGGTCCCTTCCTAGAGCTGCACTTTGAAGTACTTAAAACTTCCAGTAAGTTATGAAAGAGATATCGTTTCTCCTGGTACTACTACAGGAGACTCACATACAATCACTATGGTACCAGTTTTTTTACCAATAAGACTCATTATAATGTTTTATGCCACACACACTCACCAGTCTTTCTGTGAAACATTTTTGTTGTAAATATGGCCAGAATGGTCTTTGTAAGGAGGGCAGATGCATTTACATCGGACATCCTCAGAATTCTGTAGAGTAAACAACATGCTTAGAACAAATAATCATTAGTAACTGTTAACAGGATACAGAAAGCACTCCTTACATAATACCTGAAATATTTAACACAAACTACTTGCAAGTATCTTTGAATAGTCTTAACCCAGGATCTCCTTCAAGTTTAAGAACAACCCTTCAAAATTACTAAGCATGCAAAGCAACTTGTCGAGTAACACTACTGGTTTAGATAGCAAATGCATCCTTCACCAAAACAAACCCTGGTGCTTAAGCTCACTCTTCTTTAAGAAAAACCACATTCAGAAGTAACTGATGTTGATAACTATTCAACTTACGAGGACAGCTGTATAACAGACACAGTGACAAGCATAAAATTAATGAAAGAACATTAACCCAAATGGAGGTTGTCAAAGAATCCTCTGCAGATAGCTCTGTCCTACCTGGCCACAAGAGAAATAACCCTGCAAGGAAAACTACTAGAGGGACTAGTACAAACTACAGTCTCAAACAGCAGCAGGATTTGTGAGGTAGAGAAGGAAAGTACAAAACTGGAACTCCAAACAAAGGCATAGCAAGTGTGCAGAATTACAGAAACTTGTATAAGCGAGTTTTAGAGAAACAAATTAACACTTGCAGAAGCAACAATAGGCACCGCAGAAAGAAGTGAGGAGAATTAACTGTTATGGACAGTGAGAAAGAAGCACCCAAAATTGATACTTAGATCAGTACTGGGAAAACAGAACTTCTGGAAAAGATCACTTTGTGTAGTATATGAAAAGAATTCTTTTCTTTCCCAAATTGCACAGAAACAGAAAACCCTATTGAAAAAACACAGATGCCCAGCAACAGGCTATGAATGAAAGCATCCTCAAATATATACCAAGTCAGAGCAACATAGTTGGGTAAATAATAACAGAGAATAAACATGGCTTACATAAAATAGAAGCTACTTTCTAACAGCCTTACAAAATAACATCTAAAGAAGTACCGGTCACCTCAAAAACCTTTCTCCACATTGAGCAATCAAGTCAGTGTGACACTAAGCTGGCACAGGTCAGTTGGAAAACCTTGACTGCACCATATACCAACTCACTTCTGGTCTCTCCACAGAAAACCCCAAGAGCTGATTATCATTAAACAGGAGAAAGTTCAGACAAGCAGGTACTTTGACAATAGGAAAGACTTGTACTATCAGGAGACGTGAAGTTCTCAGTCAGTCACAGAGACACCAAGATGACAGTCCCAAATATTAACCCATAGGGACCAACAGCAGAGCGTCTGCGGGCACTCAAGCCGGGCAAGGCAGCAGGAGCGGACAGAGCCGCCGCAGGCCCGGCGAGAAGAGCTCGCTCAGACCGCGGAGCTCCGCGCTGAAGAGGCGAGACAAGGGGCTGACCGCGACCCCAGCCCGGGCAGCCACAAACGCAGCAGCTTCACCGCCACAGAGGCCCTTCCTGTGAATACGCGGCCGCCGGTTGTAAATTGGGTGCCGGCTGCACCGGGGACCACGTTAAAACTACATGAATTGCTACACTCACACGGCTGCGGCATACACGGCCGACGCTGGACAGCCCAGCACGGCTCCTCCGCCTGCCCCACGGGAACCGCCGAGCTCCCAGAGAGCCGAGACCAGGCCCAGCCTCCACCTAAAGCAGGCCGAGGCGGCGGCAGAAGAGACGGGGGAACGGAACGACCGGGGGGGCACCGAGAGACCGAAGAGGCGGAAGAGGGAAGGCCCCGGTACCGGGAAGAGGGGGTGGGGAGCATCACCGTGACCCGTTCCCGCCCGCGCCGCTCACCTTGGCCTCAGCGCCCAGCCCCGCCAGGGCAGCCAGCGCCAGCAGCCAACCGAGGCCAGCGCG